>JAKJMR010017032.1:142060-168264 GCA_024449315.1 Daboia siamensis
AAAGAAAGAAAGAAAGAAAGAAAGAAAGAAAGAAAGAAAGAAAGAAATCTGCCTGGCACCTGTTGTGATTTAGGGTCAGCCTGTGGGTTCGGCAGTTGGGTCGGATGATTCAGAGGAGGAGGAGGGGGGTGTTGGAGAGCCTGCAGAGGACAGCCCTGAGGCTTCGCAGAGCCCTCAGCCAGGCCCCTCTCATCTGGTCACTACGCAGACCCAGCTGTGTGAGCCTGACAGCGTGGATGAAGATGACCCACAGCTGGCCCTGCTCAAGGACGCCCGACGCAGGAGGCAGTCAATCAGGAGTAAACAGAGGAAGGCAATGGGGCACCTCGGAAGGAGGCAGAGTGAAGCCATGCCTTGAACTGTTTAAAAGGGGAATGTGTGGGAGGGCTGGTTTGCTGAAGGCAACCGTTTGAATAGCTCCTGTTTTCATGATTCGTGTTTTGGTTTTGCTCTGTTTGCTCTGTTTTGTGTCAATAAATTTGGCAGGCTTAGTTCTAGCCTCTTGCCTTTTTGTAAAGGGGTTGTCCCTGCCTTTTCTGCAGGGCCAGTAGTAGGCTGGTACAGAACAGCAACTGTATACATATAGAAGAAAAGTTGGGTCAGGGTAGATAAAGACAAGAAAAATAATGTCCCAGACCAGAGTTTATTTATCAAATTTATATGGCTACCCACCTAGCCAACAGAACTCTGGGCAGTGCACAAAGTAAACACAACAAAATAAAAACATCCAATCCATCAAAAGGAAAAAAAACAAGACAAAGTTCATGGACCAAGTTCAGCATTAGTCCTGTACTAGTGTTATAAAGGTGGGTTTAACACTAATGTGTTTTGCTGTAGTATTATATTCTAAACTTTATCAGTGAAGATCATCAATAATAGAACACAATGTCTTCAAAGGAGTCATGGAACTGGAAATAATTACATTTATTTGTGAATCTGCAAGAAAAAAAGATCTATGTCGAACTCAAGAGGCAAAAATACATCAAAATTAATTTTGGGGGAGGGAGGGAAGAAACCTCTTCAAAATCCATCTGCCATTGTTTAAATGGAGTATTAGTTGCAAGCATTGGTAACGTCTGAAACAGAAAGAGCATCTTTGGTAAAACATTCATCTTAATTACAGAAATTCTTTCCATTAATGATAATTGCAATTTATCCCATTTCAATAAGTCCTTTTTAATATCATTCCAAAGAAGCACACAGTTATTTTTAAACAGTTTTGTGTTTGTATTTTCCAATATAACCCCCTGGTATTTCACCTTTTTCTCAACCATAAAGCCAGACTTTTTAGTCAATATGTCACTGTCCTGAGAGGTTATATTCTTAATAAGCATTGTTGTTCTCTATTTATTTTAAAACCTGCTAAAACCCCAAACTTATTTAATTTACTCATCAAATATTCTATATTATTTTGGGGGTCTTGCAAAAATATAACCAAGTCATCAGCAAGTGCCCTCAATTTATAAACTTCCTTTTTAATATTTATACCTGTTATCTTGCCTAATATCTCTATTCAAAGCTTCCAACAACAATGTAAACGATAAGGGAGATAAGGGGTATCCTTGTCTTATACCCTTTTGAATTTCACAGAAGTTGGTTAAGTCCCCATTAATAATAATCTTAGCTTGCTGTGATGTATAAACTGCTTTAATCCCTTGGATAAAATTCTCCCCAAAATCCATGTCTTCCAAAACTTTAAACATAAAAGCCCAATATAAATTATCAAAGGCCTTCTGCATCCAAGATATCAAGACTGGATTGCTATGATGCCTGCTAGCTTCTATCGCTAATAAACTTGCCATAGAAAAGGGGGAAGGGGTAGAAAGCGAAGGGAGGAAATGGAATTCCAAGAAGCCATTCATGGACCATGAGAACCTGCAAGAATGCCAAGGTCACTAACACAGGTGCTTGATGGAGAAGTGGACTGTTCCCAGGACAAAAAGTATTACTATTGGACAATGTGAACACCCAGTGGGTGGGGGCAAGGGAATCTATTGTTTAACTAAGCAAGCTTTTGGGTGGGAAAACTAGAGCTGGTTTTGTTTCTTCAGATCCAAGATGATGTATCCAATAAAGTTTTACCTTTGGGACTTAATTGCCTTGCGGGATCCTTTTGTTGGGTTCACTAGTCAGACTATTAACATTAAACCAGCTCTCTTCATTATGAATGCAACCTACTCGGATACCTCTGAGAGAGCTGTAGCTGCCCCGCAGGTTGTAGGGGTGCCGCCATGTTACATGTTAGTCCATATGAGTGGTTCCAAAATCACAAAGAAGAGTTGACAATACCTCTCTCAGAGGTATGGCCTGGAAGGGAAACAAGTTGTACGTTCCGCCTAACCTAAGAGCCCAGATCCTGCAATGGGGTCATGATGTGAAGCCTGCAGGCCATTTCGGGTTCATGAAAACCTTCCACTTGGCCAAGAGGCAGTACTGGTGGCCTAAGATGAACAAGGACATAGAGAGCTATGTTACAGGATCCCCAATATGTGCATCCATGAAACGATTGCCCGGGAAGCCTCCTGGACTGTTACAGCCAGTGGCCAACCCTAACAGTCCATGGGAAGAAATTGCCATAGACTTTATTGTGGATTTGCCCCAAAGTTCTGGGAATACAGTAATTTGGACAGTGTTCAACCTGTTTTCGAAGCAAGCACACTTTGTGGTGTGCCTGAAGATTCCATCAGCCTGAAGTTTGGCCAAGTTGTTTGTGCAGCATGTGTATTGGCTGCATGGAGTCTTGAGACATATCATCTCCGACTGGGGGGGGCAGTTCAGTGCAAAATTTTGGTGGGAGTTTATAAGACTAATAGGCTTCTCACAGGGATTTAGCTCTGGATTTCATCCGAGTACAAATGGGGCAGCTGAAAGAGCCAACTCATTTATAAAGCAATATTTACGTTGCTATGTAAACTATCAACAGACCAACTGGGAGGAGCTCCTGCCTTTTGCAGAGGTTCTGTATAATAACTTGGTACACAGTAGCACTGGGTTCATCCCATTCAAGATAGCTACAGGAGTGGATTTTGTACTGATGCCAGAGTTTCTGAGAGAACCTCCATCCTCACTGTCGTTAGCTGAATGGATGGAAATCCTAAAAGCCACCTGGGGGATGTACAGAAGCCATTAAGGCCAGGGAATCACATAACAGGCAGGCTGATCGGAAAAGAGCTCCCCAGAAGAAATTTAGTATTGGGAATAAAGTATACCTATCTGCCAAGTATCTCAAAGCTGAGGCAACCCTGTAAGAAACTAAGTCCTAAGTATATAGGACCCTTCCCAATTTTTCGGATTATAAATCCAGTTACAGTCAAGCTACGGTTGTCAAAAGTATTAAGATGGGTTCATCCGGTGAACCTGTTAAAACCATTCCAAGATTCTAGCCTGAGACCAGTTGGAGAGAAGCCCCTTCCTCCGGTTATGGTGGGGGGTGAGGAACACTATGAGATTAAGAAAATACTGGACTCAAGGATTTTTAAGGGGAAATTATAGTACTTAATCCAGTGGAAAGGCTACACCTCAGCGGATGCTGAATGGGTAGCCGCCCATCACGTTAGGGCAGACAGATTAATAAAAAGATTTCATGCCAAATACTCTCAACATCCTAAAGGATAATGAAATGTTAATTTTGATTAATGATGCTAATTTGTGTTTAATATTTTCCCAGGTTTACCCTTCTTTCAGGGGGTTGGCATGTCAAAATTGAATCGCTATGGTGCCTGCTAGCTTCTATCACTAATCAACCTGCCATAGAAAAGGGGGGAGGGGTAAAAAGCAAAGGGAGGAAACTGAATTCCAAGAAGCCGTTCACGCACTGTGAGAGCCTGCAAGAACGTCAAGGTCACTAACGTAGATAAGATAACCTTTATTGTCATTTTTTTTTACTGTGGGCACAACGGCACACATCAAAAATGAAAATTAGTTGGCTGCTCTCAAAGTGGAACACATACACGACACACACCTAACCACATACATGACACACACCTAACCACCTAACCTGAGTCCTTCGGGAGAAGGGCGGTATACAAATATAATAAAAATAAAAATAAATAAAATAAATACTATATACACATATGTATAGACCAAGACATATACATAACAAATATTAAATACTGTCCATCTTGAATATATAACGGAAGGAGGAAGCTTGAGAGTTTACAAATTAATGCTGTATGGAATGAAACTATGGCTGAATCTGGATGTTCTGCTGAAGATACCACAAAACCTCCTCCCAGAAGGTAACAAGGAAAACAGGTTGTGAAGAGGATGTGTAGTGTCCCAGATAATCTTATTTATTTTATTTATTTATTTAATTAAATTTTTATACCGCCCTTCTCCCGAAGGACTCAGGGCGGTGTACAGGGCAATAAATATTAAAATACAAAATACAAAAGTTAAAAGCAATTAAATAATTATGCCCAATATATGAAATAGATAGATCCATATTAAAACCCACCCCCAAACCCATCAGACCAGGCCGGCTTGCTCAAATAAATAGGTTTTTAGATCTCGCCGGAAGGTGCGAAGGTCGGGGGCCATCCGGAGCTCAACCGGCAAGCAGTTCCACAGGTCTGGCGCGCCCACAGAAAGCGCCCTCCCCCTGGGGGCCACCAGTCGACATTCCCTGATCGGAGGCACCCTGAGGAGGCCCTCTCTGTGGGAGCGCACTGGACGGAGGGAAGTTGACGCCGGCCGCAGGTGCTGCCGTAGGTAATCCGGACCCATGCCATGTAGGGCTTTGTAGGTCATTACCAGCACCTTGAATCTCACCCGGAGGGCAACCGGCAGCCAATGCAGCTCGCGGAGCAAAGGTGTAACATGGGAGTATCGGGAGACCTCCAGCACAACTCGCGCGGCTGCATTCTGCACCAGTTGAAGCCTCCGAGTGGTCTTCAAGGGCAGCCCCATGTAGAGAGCATTACAGTAGTCCAAACGAGAGGTCACGAGCGCATGAGTGACTGTACGCAAGGCATCCTGGTCCAGATAGGGCCGCAACTGGCGCACCAGGCGAACCTGGGCAAAGGCCCCCCTAGTCACAGCTCCTATATGATCTTCTAAAGAGAGCTGTTAATCTAGGAGGACCCCCAAGTTGCGCGCCCTATCTACGGGGGGCAATAACTCACCCCCCCATAGTAAGAGATGGAATAATCTGAATTTTCCGGGATGCCGGCACAAACAGCCACTCAGTCTTGTCAGGGTTGAACCGAAGCCTGTTCCTCCCCATCCAGACCAGGACCGCCTCCAGGCAACGGGACATCACGTCGAGGGCATCATTGGGGTGGTTTGGGGTTGAAATGAAAAGCTGTATGCTGATGATACCCAACCCCAAAACCATGAATGATCACACCCAGAGGCTTCATATAGATGTTGAACAGGAGAGGCGAGAGGACCGATCCCTGAGGAACTCCACAAATGAGAGGTCTCAAGGTCGACCTCTGCCCCCCTGCCAACACTGACTGCGAACGTCCCAGAAGGTAGGAGGAGAACCACTGAAAAACTGTGCCTCCCACTCCCAACCCTCTAAAACGCCGCAGCAGGATACCATGGTCGATGGTATCGAAAGCCGCTGAGAGGTCTAACAGGACCAGGACAGAGGAACAACCCCTGTCCCGAGCCCGCCAGAGATCATTCACCAGCGCGACCAATGCCGTCTCCGTGCTGTACCTGGGCCTGAAACCCAATTGGTACGGGTCCAGATAATCAGCTTCCTCCAAGAACAAAGGGAGCTGATGCGCCATCACGCTTTCAACAACCTTCGCAAGAAAGCGAAGGTTGGAGACCGGACAAAAGTTGTTTAATACAGCTGGGTCTAGGGCAGGCTTTTTGAGGAGGGGTCTCACCACCGCCTCCTTCAAGGCGGCGGGAAAACTACCCTCACTCAAGGAGCCAGCCTCGTGTCCCATCCCGGGCCGCATAAACCAGCCAGGAGGGGCACGCGTCCAATAAACACATGGTGGAGCTCAGCTTCCCCATGATACTGTCCACATCTTCAGGAGTCACAGGATCGAACTCCTCCCAGATAACATTGACAAGACTGCCCGTGTCCTCATCGTCAGACTCTGCCCAGTCGGAGTCCAAACCGGTCCGAATCCAAGCGATTTTGTCCGACAGATATCGGCTAAACTCCTCGGCATGACCCTGCAAGGGCTCCTCCCTCACCTCCTGATTGAGGAGGGAGCGATTCACCCTAAACAGGGCGGCCGGGCGATTATCTGCAGACGTGATGAGGGTAGCAAAGTGGTTAGACCTTGCCACCCTCATCGCCGCGAGGTAAGATCTCGTGAACGACCTTAGTCGCAACCGGTCGGATTCAGATCGGCTGGACCTCCAACAGCTCTCTAGGCCCCGTCTCCGACGCTTCATCTCCCGGAGCTCCATAGAAAAACATGGAGCCCATTGGGATCTGCACCGGGTCAAGGGCCGCATGGGTACAACTCGGTCGAGTGCCTCCATGGCTGCCTTTTCCCAGGCTTCCACTAGGGCATCGGCCGAGCTGTGGGCAAAGGAGGCAGGTGGGGACCCAAGCGCCGCCTGGAACCACTCAGGGTCCATTAAGCGCCTAGGGCGGAACCATCTTGTTGGTTCAACAGCCCCATGACGGGGGGTGGCAAAGCGGAAGACCAGCCGCAGGAGATGATGATCGGTCCATGACAGGGGTATAATAATTGGAAAACCCCCACCAAGATCATCTAACCACTGTCCAGATAGAAAAACCAAATCGAGCATGTGACACCCCCCCCCCCATGATTTGGACCCTGAATAACTTGCATCATTATGGACCCTGCTCAAGCAATGCTTCTGTGCTATGTCCTGGATGGAGGGGAGGGAACTGCCAATGATCTTTTCGGCCATCCTCACCACTCTCTGCACCGCCTTCCTGTCTGAAGCAGTGATGCTTCCAAACCAGACTGTGATGCTGTATGACAGGATGCTCTCGATCATTCCCCTGTAGAAAGTGGTCAGGACAGGGGAAGGAAGATGTGCTTTTCTCATGCGACGCAGAAAATGCAGGGGCTGCTGTGCCTGCTTCACCAGTTTCTCACTGTTGAGTGACCAAGCCACCCTACTCGTTAGCTGCACACCCAGGAATTTGATGCTGGTAATCATCTCCACAGGTGAATCATTTATGCACAGAGAAGTGTGGCTGAGCCTGCCTTTTCTGAAATCGACAATGATCTCTGGTTTTTCCGGTATTTGTTCCAACTCACACATATTGGGGCCTGTTGGTAAGAAAATCAAGAATCCAGTTGCAGAAAGGAGTGTTTAAGCCTAAAAGTCCCAGTTTGTCTACTAGATGCTGGGGAATGATTGTGTTAAACGCCAAACTGAAGTTGACAAACAACAAACACATGTGAGTATTTCTTTCCTCTAAGTGCTTCAGGCTCAGATGGAGAACGGAAGAAATAGGATCCTCCATAGAGCTATTTGGTCGGTAGGCAAACTGAAGCACCTCAAATGCTGGTGGGAGGCTGGATATGATAATGTCTTTTATCAGCTTCTCAAAGCATTTCATAACAGTGGATGTCAGTGTAACCAGACGTTAATCATTGAGGCCTGTAATTGTGGACTTTTTTGGCACTGGCAAGATGATGGCCGTCTTAAAGCACGATGGGACCATTGCCTGCTGCAATGAGAGATTGAAAATAGCTGTGAGCACACAAGCCAGCTCATCTGCGCATTCCCTAAGGACACATCCAGGGATGTTATCTGGGCCTGCTGCTTTTTGAATGTTAACTTTCTGCAGTGTCTTCTGGACAGAGGTGACATCAAAACTTAGCACTTGCTCGTCAAGATGGGGCACAGCTTTCCTAGCAGGAGTGCTATTTGATGCCTCAAATCTTCCAAAAAATGTATTCAGTTTGTTTAGGAAGTCTGTGTCATCCTTGGATCTCGATGGAGTCACCTTGTAATCCGTAATGGCCTGGATCCCTTGCCACATTCGCCTGGTGTTTGTTGGGTCCTGAAAACAGTTCTGAATTTTCTGGCAATGGGCTTGCTTTGCATCTTTTATGGCACTTTTCAGATTTGCTCTGGCTGTTCTAAGTGCCAGCATGTCACCAGATTTAAAAGCTACATTCCATGCTTTCAGCATCTTGCGGACCTCATAAGTCAGCCATGGTTTTTCATTTGCCCTCACAACAATGCTTTTCAGGACACAGACATCTTCTATGCACTTTTGGATATATGCAGACACTGTGGTGGCATACTCCTCAACATTTGTATGTTGGTTATCAGTAGCTGCTTCCTTAAACATGCCCCAATCTGTGCACTCAAAGCAGTCTTGTAATGCTTCTATAGCTCCCTCTGTCCAAACCCTCACCTGCTTTACTGTAGGTTTCACTCTGACTAATAAAGGTTTATATGCTGGAATAAGCAGCACTGAGAGATGGTCAGAAGAACCCAGGTGAGGGCAATGGATAGCTTTGAAAGCCTTCTTGATGTTGGAATAAGCAAGGTCCAGTGTATTGTCCCCTCTGGAAGTTGTGATAAGATTGCAAAAAGCTGTGTACAGAACGGGAAGTGAAACCTCATATGTAAAACTAATTGGATAATGTGATTTATGACGTGTAGATAAGGGCGGAGATTGTGTGTGTGTTGTGATGGGTTTGGGAGGACGAGATTTCAGATTCTGGCATCCCTCCATGAGTGCCGATGTTTCATTTCATTACTAAGACTTTTTAGATAAATAATATGCCTGCAATTTGTTTGATTTGTCTTATTCATTGGAACCATGACATCATGCCAGAATTTCCTTTCTTTGAAAGGGGGGTCCTGAACCCCTGCCGCTGTCTCCAGTTAAGAGAGATAAGCTGGCAAAGATTCAGGGAAGAATCCTCAAAATAGAAAGGGAAGGCCTGATTGTTGGCGAAACTTCTGAAGAGGAAATAATAGATAGTTTTCTGTGGGAAGATGAATTTGGGCTGATCTCCAAACCTAGACCGATAACTGATCTTATCTTGTCATCAAGCTGGAACCACTCCAGTAAAGAATACGGAGGCCGGACTGTGCGGCAAGAAGTCCCAGAAGCAGAATGGGGAGGAGATGTCATATCGTCAGCCACTGAGAATCTGGGTGAATGGAAAATCCTGTCTGCAGATCAGACTGCCTGCCAGACCCAGGAGTCCCCTGCCAAGCCCTCCAGACCTATAGAGACAGAGAACCCCAGCCTGGGGCCTCTGCAGCAATGGGAGGTTGGGAAGCCCCCACAAGTGAAAGGCAAACAACCTCTGAGCTTGCCCCAGCTAATAGAAGCCTTGCAACAGCTGGGGGTGGTGCAGAAGCCTGGAGATGATAATAATAATAATAATAATAATAATAATAATAATAATAATAATAATAAAAATAATAATAATAATAATAATAATAATAATTTTATTTATATACCGCCCTTCTCCCGAAGGACTCAGGGTGGTGTACAGGGCAAATATATAACAATACAAAAATACAAAAGTTAAAAAGAATTAAACATATGCCCAACTAAAAACAATAAATACAGATATTAAAATAACCACCCATCCCCCATCAGGCCAGGCCGGATTGTACAAATAAGAATGTCTTCAGATCGCGACGGAAGGAGCAAAGGTTGGGCGCCATCCGGAGCTCAGCCAGCAACTGATTCCATAGCTCCGGGGCGCCCACAGAGAAGGATATCCCCCTGGGGGACACCAATCGCCATTCTCTGATCGGTGGCACCCTGAGGAGACCCTCTCTGTGGGAGCGCACAGGGCCGAGGGAAGTTGATGCCGGCAGCAGGTGATCCCTAAGGTACTCCGGACCCATGCCATGTAGGGCCTTAAACACCACAACTAATACCTTGAACCTCACCCGGAAGACAACTGGTAACCAATGCAGCTCACGGAGAAGAGGTGTAATATGGGAGTATCGGGAGACTCCCAACACAACTCTCGCGGCTGCATTCTGTACCAGTTGGAGCCTCCGAGTGGTCTTCAAGGGCAGCCCCATGTAGAGAGCGTTGCAGTAGTCAAGGCGAGAGGTCACGAGCGCGTGAGTGACCGTGCATAAGGCATCCCGGTCTAGATAGGGCCGCAACTGGCGCACCAGGCGAACCTGGGCGAAGGCCCCCCTAGTCACAGCCACTATATGGTCTTCCAAAGTAAGGCGTGAATCTAGGAGGACTCCCAAGTTGCGGGCCCTATCTACGGGGGGTAATAGTTCACCCCCCATAGAAAGAGATGGAATGTTCTAAATATTCCGGGATGCCGGTATGCACAGCCACTCAGTCTTGTCGGGGTTGAGTTGAAGTCTGTTACTCCCCATCCAGACCCGAACCGCCTCCAGGTAACGGGTCATCACGTCGAGGGCATCACTGGGGTGGTTTGGGGTAGAAAGAAAAAGCTGGGTATCATCAGCATACTGATGATACCCAACTCCAAAACCACGAATGATCTCACCCAGCGGTTTCATATAGATGTTGAACAGGAGAGGCGAGAGGACCGACCCCTGAGGAACTCCACAAACGAGAGACCTCGAGGTCGACCTCTGTCCCCCTGCCAACACCGACTGCGAACGTCCCAGGAGATAGGAGGAGAACCACTGCAAAACTGTGCCTCCCACTCCCAATCCCCTGAGACGCCGCAGCAGGATACCATGGTCGATGGTATCGAACGCCGCTGAGAGGTCTAATAGGACTAGGACAGAGGAATGTCCCCTGTCCCGAGCCCTCCAGAGATCATTCACCAGCGCGACCAATGCCGTCTCCGTGCTGTACCCGGGCCTGAAACCCGATTGGTACGGGTCTAGATAATCCGCTTCATCCAGGGCCACAGGGAGCTGATGCGCCACCACACTCTCAACAACCTTCGCAAGAAAGCGAAGGTTGGAGACCGGGCGAAAGTTATTCAACACAGCTGGGTCCAAGGCAGGCTTCTTGAGGAGAGGTCTCACCACCGCCTTTTTCAAGACGGCGGGGAAACTACCCTCACTCAAAGAAGCAGATATAACCGCCTGGAGCCAGCCTCGTGTCCCTTCCCGAGCCGCATAAACCAGCCAGGAAGGGCACGGGTCCAATAAACATGTGGTGGAACTCAGCTTCCTCATGATCCTGTCCACTTCCTCCGGAGTCACAGAATCAAACTCCTCCCAGATAATATCGACAAGACTGCCCGTGTCCTGATCGTCAGACTCTGCCCAGTCAGAGTCCAGACCGGTCCGAATCCGAGCGATTTTGTCTGACAGATGTTGGTTAAACTCCTCGGCACGACCCTGCAAGGGTTCCTCTCTCACCTCCTGATTAAGGAGGGAGCGAGTCACCCTAAATAGGGCGGCTGGGCGATTATCTGCGGACGCGACAAGGGTAGCGAAGTGATTAGACCTCGCCTCCCTTATCGCAGCGAGATAAGACCTAATATAGGTTCTTAGTCGCAATCGGTCGGATTCGGATTGGCTGGATCTCCAACAGCTCTCTAGGCCCCGTCTCCGACGCTTCATCTCCCGAAGCTCCGCGGAAAACCATGGAGCTCGATGGGATCTGCACCGGGTCAGGGGCCGCAAGGGTACAACTCGTTCAAGAGCCTCAGTGGCTGCCCTTTCCCAGGCTTCCACTAAGGCATCCGCCGAGTTGTAAGCAAAGGAGGCAGGTGGGGACCCCAACGCTGCCTGGAACCTCTCAGGGTCCATTAAGCGTCTGGGGCGGTACCATCTAGTTGGTTCCACACACCCACGGTGGGGAGTGGCAAAACGGAAGACCAGCCGCAGGAGATGATGATCGGTCCATGACAGGGGTATAACAATTGGGGAACCCCCACCAAGATCATCTAACCACCATCCAGATAAGAAAATCAGGTCAAGGGTGTGGCCTCCCACATGAGTCGGTCCAGAAATTACTTGCGTCAGGTCCATGGCCGTCATGGAAGCCATGAACTCCCGAGCTAACTCAGATGATCCTCCCAGGGATGGTAGATTGAAGTCACCCAAAACTATAAGTTTGGGGAACTCAATCACCAACCCAGAGAGAATATCGAGAAGCTCAGGCAGAGCTGCTGCTGTGTGACTAGGTGAAATGTACACAACTGCGCACCAGGGCCACATCTCAAGAAGAGAGACTCACACCCGACTATCTGAGGACCGGTGGTGATCAGGAGCTGGTGGGAGGACAACAGCAAGGGTGGCAGCAGGAGGACCCAAATGTGCAACCCTTGAACGTACAGCAGGACCACTGGGGCCAGAAGCAGTGGGGGCCCTGGCAGCCATTCAATCAGCAACCAGAGTGGGGCCAGCCATGACTGGAGAGACAACAACAGCAGTGGGGGCCTCTGCAACCAGTTAACCAACAACCAGGGTGGGGTCAGCAGCAATGGGGACCCCAGCAACCAATGATGTACCCACCCTTCAGAGAGCAACCTTCGATGGGGACCCAGAGAAACTGATTTTCTTCCTCAACCATGTACGATCTCATTTGAATAGCTGGGCCCATCTCTACCCAGACCCAGGTGCTTTGGTCAATGTGATTGCGTCCAGCCTAGTGGGAGAAGCATCTGAATGGTTGAACAATTTATATAACGAGCAAGCCCCTGACTTGGAGGACCCCCTCCTTTTCCTCCTAGGGCTGAGGGAAAGATTTGAGGACCCATCCGTCACCCTCAGAGCAGAAGAGCAAATCCATAAGATATAGCAAGTTGGCTGGCCTGCCCTGGAATACATGCGGGAGTTTCGAAAGCTGGCTGGTCGGATAGAGAGATGGCCTGAGCAATCCATAATTCATCTTTTTAGAGAAGGGTTAGATTTCTACCTTTCGCTGGCATGTATCTACTGAGCTGTGCCTGACCAACTGCATGAATGGTACCAGGCAGTGGTGAAATTAGATGTTCAGCTCTCCCGCTATAAGAAGCCTCTCCTACCTGAACCTGAGCCAAGGTCAGAACAACCTGAATGGCACTCACCGCCACGAAGATCTCCAACTACTGTGAGGGCTGAAAGACCCAAGTCACCTGTAGACCTGGCAATTAAGTGTTTCCGATGCAGACAGCAGGGAGATCGAGGAGCGAACTGCCCAGTTCCTTACCCACAACAGCAGAGTAGACAAGATCCAACAACGAGGAAGAAACCCACACAACAGCCACAAAGAGAAATGTCCAACTGGGTCACCCAGGAGCCCGTTACCCAGGTTACGTGCCCCACCCAGGAGGATGCTAGCCCACCGACCGGCCCCCCCCCACTTTACCCGATTTTCACAGCGACGATGAAGGGGAGAACGACCCGATGGTGAGTTGACGCATCCTACCTTTTTTATTGCCTGCTAAACACGTAGTCCCTAAATCAGGGGCACGAGTAGACCTTAAAGTGCTAGTCGATACTGGCTGCTCCCGATGTATCATTAGCCTGTCTTGCGCCTTGAGACTGGGCATACGGGCTAAGCCGCTATCCAAACCTGTGAGGTTTGAGCAAGCCAATGGCTCCCTAATGGGAGGGACTTTAGTCACACAATTAACAAAGCCCTTACGCCTAGAAATAGGCGAGCACTGGGAGTTTATTCGCTTCCTGGTAGCTCCAAAGATGTCTGAAACTGTGATCCTAGGACTAGCCTGGCTAGACAAATGGAAGCCATTGATCTGGTGGGAAAAGGGAATGAGAACTGTGAGACTACCCATAGGGCCCGATTCCCCCCATTGATTCAACAGACGTTACAGGAGAATTTAGCCCACCCAATGAGCGAGTGCACATGGTTGCCTTATGGACACCTGGCGAGCCGCTCATCCCCAGCAAGTACCAGGACTTAGCAGAGGCGTTTTGTGAAAAAGAATGCGACACCTTGCATCCTCACCGTCCCAATGATTGCTCCATTGAACTGTTACCAGGGGCCAAACTCCCCCAACCAAGAATGTACACTATGTACCCCCTTGAAAGGGAGGAGATGCAGCGATATGTAGATACAAACCTAGCGAGGGGGTTCATCGAGCGGGCCAAGTCAACCATGGGTGCCCCTGTGTTGTTCAAAGAGAAAAAGGATGCGTCTCTTCGTCTCTGCGTGGACTCTAAAGGCCTGAATGCTGTGAGTGTGGAAAATAGATACCCTCTGCCCCTCTTGAAAGACTTACTAACCCACCTGGCGAAGGGGAGTGTCTTCACTAAATTAGACCTGAGAGAAGCTTATTACCGGATGAGAATAAAGGAGGGGGATGAGTGGAAGACAGCCTTCAACTGCCCCTTGGGGAGCTACCAGTTCAAAGTCACACCATTTGGACTGCAGGGGGCCCCAGCCATATTTATGCAGTTGATCAATATGGTCCTACATGATCTCCTATACAAAGGGGTCCTAGTATACCTTGATGACATCCTGATATACAGCACGAATATGACTGATCACATAAAACTGGTCAGAGAAGTGTTAAAGAAACTATTGAATGCCAAATTTTATGTCAAATTGTCGAAATGTGAATTTCACCAAACCTGATTAGATTATCTTGGCTATAGAATTTCCAATGAGGGTATCTAAATGGACTAAGCCAAAGTAAAAACTATAATTTAATGGCAGCCCCCAAAGACTCGCCAACAGCTCCAAAGCTTCCAAAGCTGTGATAGATCTGTTTTTTTTTTTTTTTTTTTATTGAAAAGTTTTTCAATACATTTTAATTATTACATCCCATCCCCCAACCCCCCCCCACCCCCTCCCCCCCCTCCCCCCCCCCTTTCTCCCCCCACCCCCCCCCCGGACTTCCCAGAGCTAGATACAAGGTATAAAAATAAAATAACCAATCATAAACTCTCATATGCTAACAACAATAAACTATTAAATCTCTCGCACTTTAGCTCTTATAAATTAACTACAAGCAATATACTTATTCAAATGCTAGATGAAACTTTTTAGTCCCATATTTATTCTGGATGTAATCAATCCATTTCTTCCACTCCACAATATATCGTTGTTGAGAATGATCTTTCAAATATGCTGAGATCTTTGCCATTTCCGCCAGGTTGGAAACTTTTAAAGTCCATTCCTCTATAGTCGGCAGTTCTTCCTTCTTCCAATATTGTCCTATTAAGAGTCTCGCTGCCGTAATTAAGTTCAACATCAAATTAATGTCCAACACAATAGTATCAGTAATAATGCCCAGTAAAAACAATTGCGGACAAAACTTTATCCTTTTCTTGAATATCTTCTGCATATTCCACCAAATTTTAATCCAAAATGGTTTGATCTTTTTGCAAGTCCACCATATATGAAAATACGTTGCATCTTCGCCACCACATCTCCAACATTTGGGCTGGTAATTCGGATACATACTTGCTAACTTTCTAGGATCTAAATGCCATCTATAAAACATTTTATAAAAGTTCTCTCTTAGATTTTGAGCTTGCGTAAATTTCACATTTCTCACCCAAATCTTTTCCCAAGTGTCCATTGTGATAACTTCCTGAATATTCTGTGCCCATTTTATCATACAATCCTTAACAATTTCTGTTTCTGAGTCAATCTCTATCAATGCAAGATATATCCGTTTAATATGCGCTGGTCCCTGATTTCTAATTTGTTTTACCAAATTTTCATCATCCATCAAAAAACCAATCTTCTGATCTTCTTTCCACCTGGCTTGTAATTGTCCATATTGAAACCAAGTTTGTACAATCTTTTTTTCTCGTAAAAGATTATATGACTTCAAACACCACACATTCCTCTCCAAGCTCAAAATTTCCTTATATGTAGTCACATCATGTTTAAATCCAACATTTATATTCTCTATTGCGTGTTTGGGTATTGCCCATAACGGTATCTTATAATTTAATAGATCTGTGATAGATCTGTTTTTGAAGCAGGCTCACTTTATCACCGGTAAAGGACTCCCATCTGCACAACAATTTACTAAATTGTTCCTGAAACATATCTACCGACTGCATGGCACCCCTAAGCGAATAATTTCAGATAGAGGAGTACAGTTCACAGCGAAATTTTGCAGGAATTTCCTTAAATTAATTGGATCATCTCAAAGCTTATCATCTGCTTTTCATCCAGCTACCAATGGGGCTGCAGAATCCGCTAACGAAATATTATATGTTTATATTTATTAAACTTATATACCGCCCTTCTCCCGTAGGACCCAGGGCGGTTCACAAGGCAATTAAAACAACATTACAATACAAAAATTAGTAGCAATTAAAATAGATTAAATTTTCCTTAATTAAAATCTAAAACCCCTATAACTCTGATTAAAAACCCAATTACAATAAGTTAAAAAATTAAAAAAATCCTCAGTCCTGGCCGGAAAGCTCAAAGAGCCAGGTCTTCATGTCCCGGCAGAATGAACGAAAATCAGGGGCAGTCCTAAGCTGTACGGGTAACTGGTTCCAGAGGGCAGGTGCGCCCACAGAGAAGGCCCTCCCCCTGGGTGTTGCCCGCTGGCAATCCTTTGCTGGTGGCACCCTGAGGAGGCCCTCCCTGTGGGAGCACACAGGACGAAGGGAACTTGATGCCGGCAGCAGGTGTTCCCTCAGATATCCTGGACCCAAGCCATTTAGGGCTTTATAGGTCAGCACCAGCACCTTGAATCTCACCCGGAGGGCAACCGGAAGCCAATGCAGCTCGCGGAGCAGAGGTGTTATATGGGAGTATCGGGAAGCCCCCATCACAACTTGCGCGGCTGCATTCTGCACCAGTTGAAGCCTCCGAGTGGTCCTCAAGGGCAGCCCCATGTAGAGAGCATTACAGTAGTCTAACCGGGAGGTCATGAGCACATGAGTGACTGTGCGCAAGGCATCTCGGTCCAGATAGGGCCGCAACTGGCGCACCAGGCGAACCTGGGCAAAAGCCCCCCTGGTCATGGCTCCTATATGATCTTCAAGGCTGAGCCGCGAATCCAGGAGGACACCCAAGTTGCGAGCCCTATCGACGGGGGGTAACACCTCACCCCCCATCATTAAAGATGGAATAGAATGGTACACTCGAGATGCCTGTACGCACAGCCACTCAGTCTTGGCAGGATTTAGTCTGAGCCTGTTTCTCCCCATCCAAACCCGAACCGCCTCCAGGCAACGGGACATCACGTCGAAGGCATCTCTTAGTTGGTTTGGGGTGGAAAGAAAAAGTTGGGTATCATCGGCGTACTGATGATACCCCACCCCAAAACCACGAATGATCTCACCCAGCGGCTTCATATAGATATTGAACAGGAGGGGAGAGAGGACCGACCCCTGAGGAACTCCACAAACGAGAGACCTCGGGGCGGACCTCTGCCCTCCTGTCAACACCGACTGGAGGTAGGAGGAGAACCACTGCAAAACAGTGCCCCCCACTCCCAACCCCCTGAGACATCGCAGCAGGATACCATGGTCGATGGTATCAAAAGCCGCTGAGAGATCTAATAGGACTAGGACAGAGGAACAACCCCTGTCCCAAGCCCGCCAGAGGTAATTCATCAGCGCAACCAATGCCGTCTCCGTGCTGTACCCGGGCCTGAAACCCGATTGGTACGGGTCAAGATAATCAGTTTCCTCCAGGAACAGAGGAAGCTGATGGGCCACCACACTCTCAACAACCTTCGCTAAAAAGTGAAAATTGGAGACTGGATGATAGTTATTCAAAATAGCTGGATCCAGGGCAGGCTTCTTGAGAAGGGGTCTCACCACCGCTTCCTTCAAGGCGGCGGGAAAGACACCCTCGCTCAAAGAAGCAGATATCACTGCCTGGAACCAGCCTCATGTCTCCTCCTGAGCTGAATAAACCAGCAAGGAAGAGCACGGGTCCAATAAACAGGTGGTAGAGCTCAGCCTCCCCATAATCCTGTCCACCTCCTCGGGAGTCACAGGATCAAACTCAGTCCAGATAATACTCTCAAGACCGCTCGATTCCTCCCTGTCAGACTCTGCCCAGTCAGAGTCCAAACCGGTCCGAATCTGAGTGATTTTGTCCGCCAGATGCTGGCTAAACTCCTCGGCCCACCTTTGCAAGGGGTCCTCCCTCACCTCCTGAGAAAGGAGGGAATGAGTTACCCTAAACAGGGCGGCCGGGCGATTATCTGCGGATGCGATGAGGGCGGCGAAGTAATTAGACCTCGCCGTCCTCATCGCCGCGAGATAAGACCTAGTGAAAGATCTTATTCGCAATCGGTCAGATTCAGACTGGCTGGATCTCCAACAGCTCTCCAGACTCCGTCTCTGATGTTTCATCTCCCGTAGCTCCACAGAAAACCATGGAGCCCATCGGGATCTACGCCGGATCAGGGGTCACAAGGGTATAACCCGGTCAAGTGCCTCGGTGGCAGCCCTCTCCCAAGCCTCCACCAAGGCATCAGCCGGGCTGTGGGTGAGGGAGATAGGTATAGACCCAAGCGCCGTCTGGAATTGTTCTGGATCCATTAGGTGCCTGGGGCGGAACCACCTGGACGGTTCCGCAGCCCAGCAGCAAGGGGTAGCGTATCGGAAGACCAGCCGTAGGAGGTGATGATCGGACCATGACAGGGGGACAGTATTTGGCGTACCCCCTCCCAGATCATGAAACCACTGTCCAGATAGGAAAACCAGGTCGAGAGTGTGACCCCCTCCATGGGTCGGGCCCTGAACTATCTGGGTCAGGTCCATGGCCCTCATGGAGGCCATGAACTCCCGAGCTAACTCTGACGACCCGCCCAGGGATGGAAGGTTGAAATCACCCAGAACCATAAGTCTGGGAAATTCAACCACCAGCCCTGAAAGGGTGTTGAGAAGCCTGGGCAGAGTTGTTGCAACACAGCTGGGCGCCAGGTATGTCAGCAACAAACCCAACTGAACCCCAGAGCCAAACTTCAGGAGGAGTGACTCACTCCTGCCAATCTGTACGACAGTGGTCTCCTGAGGGTATAAGGTCTCCTGTATAACCACCGCCACCCCCCCCGCCTCTACCCTGAGCCCGCGGCCGGTGCAGCACACAGAAACCTGGAGGGCAGAGCTCAGTCAGAGGGACACCTCCCTCTGAGCCCAACCAGGTTTCCGTAATGCATGCCAGATCCACGCGTTCCTCCTTGATCAAATCCCGGACGAGGGGAGCTTTGTTCACTACGGATCTGGCATTAAAATACACCAGCCTAAGCTCAGGGGCCTGATCTCCCTCACCCCTGGGTAAACGGGTATCAACCGGAGGGTCGGAGCACGCCACCGCTTGAAGACAGCGGGGGCGTGATCCTGGATGTTGATACAGCCCTCCGTGCAACCACCTGCTACCATTCCCAATCGTCATGGGGATTTGAAACCCCACCCCACAACCGGAGGAACCAGAAATCCCTAACCCCAAGCTCGTCTCGCCGAGAACCATCTCCGTCCTGGACTGACAGCCGGTTGATAAAATACCCTTATCCCTCCCACCCCTATCATTCACTCCCCTCCCTAACCCCCTAAAACAACTGGCTAAAAAACATAGTAGGGGCTTTTTAATCCACTTCAACCAACAGCCCCTATCTATGTCCAACCACCTCTCAGGGTCCCAGCAATTGGGCCCGTCCTCAAGGGAGATAGAGCACAAGGTGGCAGGTCGTGCCCAGGCGGCAGGAACTCTCCTGAGGGCATATAAGTCCGCAAAAGAGTAGTATAAGCGGGCCATATGCCAGAATGTCCACATTGGGCTATTTGTAGGCAGCTAGATGGTTAAAATAAAGATGTTAAGGAACATTGTTGATGTTATTAAGTCAGGGCGGCAAAACAAAAACCGTTAAGCCAAGCCCATCCAAGCCAAGCCAAGTCAAGCCAAGCCAGCTCTACTCTTACCCGGGCTGGCTGCAGATATAAGAGCCATAATAGTTCTCTCACAACGAATGGCAAATTAATCTGGGCAAAACTTGGCTAAAGACAACCGGGATAAATCCACCTCAGCTGATCTCTCACATCAGGGGGTGGATTGATAGTTAATTGTTCTGCCCTCTCACTGCAGTCAAGTCCCAGGTCTATCAGGTCCATCCTTGGCCAACAATGTTCTTAAAATTGCAGCTAACATTCCGTAGTCGAGACAGAGAGGGGTGCCGGTCAGCTGTTCTGAGGCAGCAAAGTTGGTTTCTAGCCGCCATATCCCCATACTATCTTACAACTCCGAAAGAGGGGGAGGTCTCCACGGCACAAACAGCACTCCAACAGATGATCCAGGACCTCAGAATCACAACCATCTCAGTCGGGGGAGGGAGGGAGAAGTCTCTTTGCTGCAGCAGATATACTGTGCTGGCTGAAGCGCCGCCAGCTGAAACGCCAGCTGAGACGCGCAGTAAAGCAGGCGAATCCATAATCATTGCTCAGAGAGCTCCCATCAACGCCACAACCAGCGCTGAACAGCTGTTAACAGGCGCCGATTAATTCGGACCGCCATATCACTCCCCAGTCCTAAAACTCCAAGAGAGAGGGGGGAGGTCTTCAGGCACAAAAAACACCCCATAGACGATACGGACCTCAAAAATCACCATCTCAATCGGAGGGGGAGGAAGAGAGAAGGGGAAAGTCTCCTTTCTGCGGCAACGCACGAGCCAAAACGCTGCCAGCTGGAAATCACCACCAGCTGGAAGTCACAGCGTAACAGCAGGCATATCCTCAGTCACTGCCCCAGCTCCACCAGCCTTCACACGACAAAACGGTGCCCGGCAACCACACTCCCACACTCCATCCAGGAACAGCAAATTGCTCCGCTGCTCAGCTGCTCAAACAAAAGCCCATCGCGGAGCTCACAAACTCAGCTCCCGACCGCGGCCACCATGTTGGATCCAGGAGTGGAGAAATACCTCAGATGCTATGTTTCCTATCAACAGACAAACTGGACTGACCTTCTCCCTTTCGCCGAGGTGGCCTACAATAATTCTGTTCACAGCAGCACTGGCTACAAGCCTTTCAGAGTAGCCACAGGAAAAGAGTTCAGTCCAATGTCTGACTATCCTCAGGTGCCCTCCACTTCCCAGACACTTGATCAATGGGTGAGGGGGTGGGAAGAGGTTTGGAGAAACATGAAAACGTCATTAAAAAAGACTTCTGAGACTTATAAAAAACAGGCTGATAAAAAGAGGGCTCCCCAAAGAACATTCCAAGTTGGGGAAAAGGTTTATCTGTCAACTAAATATTTATGTCTCAAATTACCCAGCAAGAAATTGGGACCAAAATTCTTGGAGCCTTTCCCCATTGTGAGAATCATCAACCCGGTCACAGTAAAATTGAAACTCCCCAGACTTTTGGGAAAAATTCACCCGGTGTTCCATTGTGGCTTACTGAAACCTTGTTGAGCCTCCACTTTAAGACCTTCCCCTAAGAAAGCACCTGGACCCCTCATAGTAGTGGGTCAGACCCATTATGAAGTGAAACATATTCTTGACTCTAGAATCTTTAAGGGAAAATTGCAGTACCTAGTACAATGAAAGGGATACCCATTGTCTGAAGCCATTTGGGTGAAATCTAGCGATGTGAAAGCTGACAGACTTATCAAAAGGTTTTATGACAAACACCCCAACAAACCAAAAGCCAGCTCCTAACTTGTATTTGTTTACATTACAGGATCTGTTCTTTTTGTAAGGGGGGCTGGATGTCAATGCTGCAAACATTGACATGTTTTTGCACAGACAATATAAAAGACAGCCTGTTATTTTAATTGCTTTATTTGGGAGGGAGGAATCACCCGGAAGTTGTGATAAGATTGCAAAAAGCCACATACAGAATGGGAAGTGAACCCTCATATGTAAAACTAATTGGATAATGTGATTTATGACTTGTAGATAAGGGCAGGGATTGTGTGTGTGTTATGATAGGTTTGGGGGGAGGAGATTTCAGATTCCGGCATCCCTCCATGAGTGCCGATGTTTCGTTTCATTACTAAGACGTTTTAGATAAATAATATGCCTGCAATTTGTTTGATTTGTCTTATTCATCGGAACTATGAGAAGTAAAACTCCTGTCCAGCCGAAATGTTGAAAATCACATCAAACTAACAGCACTATCTGGGATAGAGGGCTTTAACCAAGTTTCTGTTGCAATGATGACACAGCAATTTCTCACCTCCTGGTTAGTTGTTAAATCCAGCCTCAAGTAATCCATTTTTGGTTCCAAGGAGCAAGCATTTGCAAACAAAATCGATGGAAGAGACACTCTGTATGGTCTAGCTTTTAGCCTAGATGTTAGGCCTCCGCGTTTGCCACACTTCCTCTTACTGTCACACCTCCTTGTTTTCCTCCGAAGATGGTGAGCAACTGAGGGAAACTTCCCAGCTGCAATGGCTGCTCTTCCACTCTGCCCGAGGCCCAAAACACTGCCTTTGCTGCTCAAAATACTGAGCACGCTGCTGTTCCCACCTCCAGCAATTTCCTTTCTTCCTCTCCGCTCCTCCAGACATTGCAGCTGATCTCTCACCCTATGTGTCAGCCACTGGCATCTCCGTTGTTGATTTACTCCTCCAAAGTAATCTGACACCATGCAGACTCTCCCGAACAGTTTTCTCCACCGTTCCTTTCACACTGAAGTTCTTCATCTCCAGTATGGACTGACATTTGTATAAAGTTTAGCAGCCCAACTCTACTTAGTTATTTCTGAAAAGTGGTTCAGTCCAGATCGTTCAATTCCCTCCCTAACCCCCACACATTTGAGAGCTGAAACAGCCGCAGCCAAGCAAGGTGCCACCATGTATGTGAAAAGATGTAGGTGCTCAGTGGAGAAGTGGACTATGAATGCAGAAGTGGATCCTTTTGTTGGGTAAGCTAGTCAGACTTTTGACATAAGAATATTAAAGCTGCCTATTTCTAATTGTGATATTGTAAATATTCAATAATGTTCAAAACATTCTTCACATGATCCCTTAACTGTTGTTTTGGCAGAAAGCCAGATTGATCTTCATGAATATATGCCTGTAGTACCTTCTTTAATCTTTCTGCCAAAATTGCAGCAGAGTTTATAGTCATTGTTCAGTAATGAAATTGGTCTGTAATTCTTTATCCACGTGACATCTTGATCTTTCTTTGGTAATAACGCAATATTAGCTTCGTTCCAAGTTTGAGGCATCTTTCCCCCCATGATACATCATTCATTATATCCTTTAATGGCTGAAGATGTTTGTCCTCAAAGCATTTATAACAGGCATGTCAAACTCGCGACGTCACATGACGTCGCGCAACGTATCGGAACTTTTTCCCATTGCCGAAAATGGGATGGGCGCGGTTTCTCTGTGACGCTTCGGCCCACGGGCTGGCAGTTTGACACCCCTGATTTATAATATTGATTTGTAAGACCATCTGGACCTGGAGCTTTACCTGGTTTCATTTTTTTTAATAGCTTCTGATATTTCAAAGGTAGTTACAATGTCCCCCTGCTCAAGAATGCACATGTACAGGCCCGTCTGAAGCTTGCCAATGAACATCTGAATGATTCAGAGGAGAACCGGGTGAAAGTGTTGTGGTCAGATGAGACCAAAATTGAGCTCTTTGGCATCAACTCAACTCGCTATGTTTGGAGGAGGAGGAATGCTACCTGTGACCACAAGAAAACTATCAAACATGGAGGTGGAAGCGTTATGCTTTGGGGATGTTCTTCTGCTAAGGGGACAGGACAACTTCACCACATCAAAGGGACGATAGACGGGGCCATGTACCGTCAAATCTTGGTTGAGAACCTCCTTCCCTCAGCCAGGGCACTGAAAATGGGTCGTGGATGGGTATTCCAGCATGGCAATGACCCAAAACATATGGCCAAGGCAACAAAGGAGTGGCTCAAGAAGAAGCACATTAAGGTCGTGGAGTAGCCTAGCCAGTCTCCAGACCTTAATCCCATAGAAAATCTGTGGAGGGAGCTGAAGGTTTGAGCTGCCAAATGTCAGCCTTGAAACCTTAATGACTTGGAGAGGATCTGCAAAGAGGAGTGGGACAAAATCCCTCCTGATGTCATGCTTCTGATAGATGAAACCCATCAAAAGAACTTCGAGGCAAAATTCTTCCTTAAAGAACATTTATTCAGAAAACAAAGTATCGGCACTACATAGTTGAACCCAAAACCTAAATTCCCTTCCCCCAGATACAAAGTAACAAAGTATAATTCCCACCCCCAATAAACTGTCATAAAACACATTCCCCAATTAGCTTCAAGCACGGGCTTTCTCCTAAACTCCGCAGCCCGCCACAACGTTATCAGCTCGTCCTTGAGTTCCCACGGCAGTGTTATTATTATGGCTTACTCAGCTTACATCCTACCCCCACCCCTGTACTGCACCTGAATTCTAAAAGTAAAGAAAAGCATGTTAGAGGAGAAGAGAAAATGGCTGCATTTTCATCAGTTGTCAGAGCAGGAACATCCAATGTTTTCAGCGTTGACATCCGCCCCCCGCCCTTACAAAAAGGACAAATCCTGCAATTCAAACAAAATCATAGGTTAGGGGTTGCCCCTTGGTTTGTTAGGGTTTTTCTCATAGAATTTACTAATGAGCCTGTTGGCTTTTACATCGCTAGATTTCGCCTATGTGGCTTCAGACAATGGATACCCTTTCCACTGCACTAAGTACTGTAACTTTCCTTTAAAAAGTCTAGAATCAAGAATATGCTACACTAGAGGTGTAACCAGATCCCTGCAGCATTGATGTTTTGGATGCTGAAAAATCCTTTGATCAATTGGATTGGAAATTTTTGATCAAAGTATTAGATAAAATGAATTTTGGGGATGAATTTCTACAACCAATTAAGGCATTATATCAAAAACAAACAGCTCGTATAATTGTGAACAATAGTTTGACTGAAATGTGTAACATTGAAAAGGGTACGAGGCAGGGGTGCCCGTTATCACCTTTATTATTTGTTTTAACACTGGAGATATTATTGATTAAAATACGGAATTCGGAAACAATTAAGGGAATTCAAATAAGAGATCAGGATTATAGATTCAGGGCGTTTGTGGACGATCTGGTTATTACGGTGACACAGCCAGAAAATTCTGCTATGGAACTGATGGAGTTAATAATGCAATATGGGAAAGTTTCTGGATTTATTTATTTAATATACAAAAAACTAAAATGTTATCTAAAAATATGACAGTATCACAAAAGGTAGCTTTAGAAAGGTTAACTGGATTTGAAATTGTTGAAAGGGTTAAATACTTGGGGGTATACTTGACACCCTCAAATGTAAAATTATATAAAAATAACTATGAAAAGCTATGGAACAAAGTACAAAAAGAACTGGATAGTTGGAAAAAATTACAATTGTCATTATTGGGAAGAATTGCAGCAGTGAAAATGAATGTTCTGCCAAAATTTCTATTTTTGTTCCAAATGATACCCATTCTTAAAAAGGACTCGAATCTGGAGGAATGGCAGAAGGGTATTAATAAATTTGTTTGGGCAGGGAAAAGGCCACGGGTTAAATTTAAAATTATGCAGGATATGCGTGAAAGAGGTGGCCTAAAAATGCCCAATCTTAAATTATATTATGAAGCTGCTGCATTATCAGCCATAAGTGATTGGATTAATTTAACACAAGGGAGATTATTAAATCTTGAAGGTCATGATTTGCTATTCGGTTGGCATGCATATTTATTGTATGATAAGAAGGTAGATAATGTGTTTAAGATGCATATTTTAAGACATGCTTTGTTGCGAGTTTGGAAAAAGCATAGACATACATTAAATTACAAGATACCATTATGGGCAATACCAAAACACGCAATAGAGAATATAAATGTTGGATTTAAACATGATGTGACTACATATAAGGAAATTTTGAGTTTGGAGAGGAACGTATGGTGTTTGAAGCCATATAATTTTTTACGAGGAAAAAAGATCGTTCAAACTTGGTTTCAGTATGGGCAATTACAAGCCAGGTGGAAAGAAGATCAGAAAACTGGTTTTTTAATGAATGATGAAAATTTGGTAAAGCAAATTAGAAATCAGGGTCCAGCACATATCAAACGGATATATCTTGCATTGATAGAAATTGATTCAGAAACAGAAATTGTTAAAGATTGTATGATAAAATGGGCGCAGAATATTCAGGAAGTTATTACTATGGACACTTGGGAAAAGATCTGGGTGAGAAATGTAAAATTTACACAAGCTCAAAATCTAAGAGAGAACTTTTATAAAATGTTTTATAGGTGGCATTTAGATCCTAAAAAGTTAGCAAGTATGTATCCGAATTATCAGCCTAAATGTTGGAGATGTGGTGGCGAAGATGCAACGTATTTTCATATATGGTGGACTTGTAAAAAGGTTAAAGCATTTTGGATTAAAATCTGGTGGAATATTGTGGGAATAAAGTTATGAGCCTGATCATCGCCATTCTGTCATTATA
>JAKJMR010017032.1:176323-234942 GCA_024449315.1 Daboia siamensis
ATAATAATAATAATAATAATAATAATAATAATAATAATAATAATAATTCTATTTGTATACCGCCCTTCTCCCGAAGGACTCAGGGTGGTGAACAGGGCAACATATAAAAATACAAAATTACAAAAGTTAAAAACGAATTAAACAACTGCCCAGACTAAAACAATGGATAAAATATTTACAACAACAATAAAATCCCAACCCAGCCCCCATCAGGCCAGGCCGGCTTGTTCGAACAAATGAGTCTTCAGATCGCGCCGGAAGGAGCGAAGGTCGGGCGCCATCTGATCTACAACTTTTGCTGAGAGGAGTCATAGTAGTAGTAGTAGTAGTAGTAGTAGTAGTAGTAGTAGTAGTAGTAGTAATAATAATAATAATAATAATAATAATAATAATAATAATAATAATAATAATAATAATAAACAAGTTGGAAGGGACCTTGAAGGTCATCTACTCCAACCCTCTGCTCAGGCAGGAAACCCTATACCATTTCAGACAAATGACTGTCCAGACGCTTCTTAAAAAATTCCAGTGTTGGAGCATTCACAGCTTCTGGAGGCAGGTTGTTCCACTGGTTAATTGTTGTGTCAGAAAATTTCTCCTTAGTTCTAGGTTGCTTCTCTCTTTGGTTGGTTTCCATAAATTTGCTTCTTGTCTTGCCTTCATGTACTTTGGAAAATAGCTTGACTCCCTCTTCCTTGCGGCAACCCCTGAGATATTGGAAGACTGCTATCATGTCCTCCCTCATCCTTCTCTTCTTTAGACTAGACATACCCAATTCCAGCAACCGTTCCTTATACCTTTTAGCCTCCAGTCCCCTAATCAACTTTGTTGCTCTTCTCTGCACTCTTTCTAGAGTCTCAACATCTTTTTTACATCTTGGTGACCAAAACTGGATGCAGTATTCCAAGTGTGGCCTTACCAAGGCATTGTAAAGTGGTATTAACACTTCATGTGATCTTGTTTCTATCCCTCTTTTTTTTTTTATTGAAAAGTTTTTCAATACATTTTATCTTTAACATCCTATCCCCCAGCCCCTCCCTCATTTCCCAACCCTATCCCACCCTCTCACCCTCCCCTTCCCCCCTCCCCCCTCCCCGACTTCCCAGAGCTGAATACAAGGTATAAAAGTAAAAAAAAAAACAATCATAAACCCCCATATACTAATAACAATAAACTATTAAGTCTCTCGCACTTTAGCTCTTATAAGTTGACTACAAGCAATATACTTATTCAAATGCTAAATGAAAATTTTTAGTCCCATATTTATTCTGGATGTAATCAATCCATTTTTTCCACTCCACAACATATCGTTGTTGCAAATGGTCCTTCAAATATGCTGAAATCTTCGCCATTTCCGCCAGATTGGAAACTTTTAAAGTCCATTCCTCTATAGTCGGCAGTTCTTCCTTCTTCCAGTATTGCCCTATTAAAAGTCTCGCTGCCGTAATTAAGTTCAGCATCAAATTAGTGTCCACCACGGTAGTATCGGTAATAATGCCCAGTAAAAACAATTGCGGACAAAACTTTATCCTTTTCTTAAATATCTTCTGCATATTCCACCAGATTTTAATCCAAAATGCTTTGATCTTTTTACAAGTCCACCATATATGAAAGTACGTTGCGTCTTCACCGCCACATCTCCAACATTTAGGCTGATAATTCGGATACATACTTGCTAACTTTTTAGGATCTAAATGCCACCTATAAAACATTTTATAAAAGTTCTCTCTTAAGTTTTGAGCTTGCGTAAATTTCACATTTCTCACCCAGATCTTTTCCCAAGTGTCCATTGTGATAACTTCCGGAATATTCTGTGCCCATTTTATCATACAATCCTTAACAATTTCTGTTTCTGAGTCAATCTCTAACAATGCAAGATATATCCATTTGATATGTGCTGGGCCCTGATTTCTAATTTGCTTTACCAAATTTTCATCATCCATTAGAAAACCAATTTTCTGATCCTCTTTCCACCTGGCTTGTAATTGCCCATACTGAAACCAAGTTTGAACAATCTTTTTTCCTCGTAAAAAATTATATGGCTTCAAACACCATACATTCCTCTCCAAACTCAAAATTTCCTTATATGTAATCACATCATGTTTAAATCCAACATTTATATTCTCTATTGCGTGTTTGGGTATTGCCCATAAAGGTATCTTGTAATTTAACTTTTGTCTGTGCTTTTTCCAAACTCGCAACAAAGCATACCTCAAAATATGCATTTTAAACACATTGTCTACCTTCTTGTCATACAATAAATATGTGTGCCAACCAAATAACAAATCATGCCCTTCAAGATTTAATAGTCTCCCTTGTGTCAAATTAATCCAATCACTTATGGCTGATAATGCAGCAGCTTCATAATATAATTTAAGATTGGGCATTTTTAGACCACCTCTTTCACGCGTATCCTGCATAATTTTAAATTTAACCCGTGGCCTTTTCCCTGCCCAAACAAATTTATTAATACCCTTCTGCCATTCCTCCAAATTTGAATCCTTTTTAAGAATGGGTATCATTTGAAACAAAAATAAGAATTTTGGCAAAACATTCATTTTTACTGCCGCAATTCTTCCCAATAATGACAATTGTAATTTTTTCCAACTATCCAATTCTTTTTGCACTTTGTTCCATAACTTTTCATAATTGTTTTTATATAATTTTACATTTGAGGGTGTTAAGTATACCCCCAAATATTTAACCCTTTCAACAATTTCAAATCCAGTTAACCTTTCTAAAGCTTTTGTAATACTGTCATATTTTTAGATAACATTTTAGTTTTTTGTATATTAACCTTAAATCCAGAAACTTTCCCGTATTGCAATATTAACTCCATCAATTCCATAACAGAATTTTCTGGGTGTGTCAACGTAATAACCAGATCATCCGCAAACGCCCTCAATCTATAATCCTGATCTCTTATTTGAATTCCCTTAATTGTTTCCGAATTCCGTATTTTAATCAGTAATATCTCCAACGTTAAAACAAATAATAAGGGTGATAACGGGCAACCCTGCCTCGTACCCTTTTCAATATTACACATTTCAGTCAAACTATTATTAACAATTATTCGAGCTGTTTGCTTTTGATATAATGCCCTAACTGGTTGTAAAAATTCATCCCCAAAAGTTTCTATCCCTCTTTTAATGCAGCCTAGCACTGTGTAGGCTTTTTTGGCAGCTGCACCACACTGCTGGCTCCTATTTAAGTGATTGTCCATAAATAATAATGAAAAATAGTGAAAAAGCTCCCTTTTTTGCATATAAAATATCCCAGATTCAATCCACGTAAGACCAGGAAAAGGGGACACACCTTGGGAAGCAGCATCCTACCAGTCATAAAAATGTTGGAATAAATTGTCCAGGTGGATCCAATAGAAGTCATATTTGCAAGATGCCACTTCTTATGTTGTTCCTCCCCATTGCAGAGAGGCTTGGTCACGCATCATTTTCTTCATCATGATCAAAGGCTTCCTCCAAAATGGAGCCATCTTTGATTGTTTATCATATACAACCATTTTTTGTGACCATTTGAAATTACAACAGCACTAGAAAAAGTGACTTATGACCATTTTTCACACTTACGAGCGTTGCAGCATCCCCATGGTCACATGATCAAAATTCAGATGCTTGACAATTGGTTCATATTTATGATGGTTACAGTGTCTCAAGGCCATATGTTCTCCTTTTGCAACCTTCTGACAAACAATGTCAGAATGGGGAAGCCAGGTTCACTTAAGATGTTAGTAACTTAACAGCAGCAGCAATTCACCTACTAAATGTGGCAAGAAAGGTCGTAAAATGGACAAAACTCACTGAACAATCATCTCACAGGTGAAACTCAAAAAACTAGAATATCGTGCAAAAGTTCATTTATTTCAGTAATGCAACTTAAAAGGGGAAACTAATAAATGAGATAGACTCATTACATGCAAAGCAAGATAGTTCAAGCCCTGATTTGTCATAATTGTGATGATTATGGTGTACAGCTCATGAAAACCTCAAATCCACAATCTCAGAAAATTAGAATATTGTGAAAAGGTGCAATATTCTAGGCTCAAAATGTCCCACTCCAATCAGCTAATTAATCCATAACAACTGCAAAGGGTTCCTGCGCTTTTAAATGGTCTCTCAGTCTGGTTCAGTAGGAATCACAATCATGGGGAAGACTGCTGACCTGACAGTTGTGCAGAAAACCATCATTGACACCCTCCATAAGGAGGGAAAGCCTCAAAAGGTAATTGCAAAAGAAGTTGGATGTTCCCAAAGTGCTGTATCAAAGCATATTAATAGAAAGTTATGTGGAAGGGAAAAGTGTGGAAGAAAAAGGTGCACAAGCAGCAGGGATGACCGCAGCCTGGAGAGGATTGTCAGGAAAAGGCCATTCAAAAGTGTTGGGGACTTTCACAAGGAGTGGACTGAGGCTGGAGTCAGTGCATCAAGAGCCACCACACACAGACAGATCCTGGACATGGGCTTCAAATGTCGTATTCCTCTTGTCAAGCCACTCCTGAACAACAAACAACGTCAGAAGCATCTTACCTGGGCTAAAGAAAAACAGACCTGGTCTGTTGCTCAGTGATCCAAAGTCCTCTTTTCTGATGAGAGCAACTTTTGCATCTCATTTGGAAACCAAGGACGCAGAGTCTGGAGGAAGAATGGAGAGGCACACACTGCAAGATGCTTGAAGTCCAGTGTGAAGTTTCCACAGTCTGTGTTGATTTGGGGAGCCATGTCATCTGCTGGTGTTGGTCCACTGTGCTTCATTAAGTCCAGGGTCAACGCAGCCGTCTACCAGGAGATTTTGGAGCACTTCATGCTTCTTTCCGCAGACGAGCTTTATGGGGATGCTGACTTCATTTTCCAGCAGGACCTGGCACGTGCCCACACTGCCAAAAGCACCAAAACCTGGTTCAATGACCATGGGATAACTGTGCTTGATTGGCCAGCAAACTCGCCTGACCTGAACCCCATAGAGAATCTATGGGGCATTGCCAAGAGAAAGATGAGAGACATGAGACCGAACAATGCAGAAGAGCTGAAGGCCGCTATTGAAGCATGCTGGTCTTCCATAACACCTCAGCAGTGCCACAGGCTGATAGCTTCCATGCCACACCGCATTGAGGCAGTAATTGCTGCAAAATGGGCCCAAACCAAGTACTGAGTACATATGCATGCTTATACTTTTCAGAGGGCTGGTATTGTTCTATGTACACTCCTTGTTTTATTGATTGCATGTAATATTCTAATTTTCTGAGATTGTGGATTTGGGGTTTTCATGAGCTGTAAGCCATAATCATCACAATTATGACAAATCACGGCTTGAACTATCTTGCATTGCATGTAATGAGTCTATCTCATATATTAGTTTCCCCTTTTAAGTTGCATTACTGAAATAAATGAACTTTTGCACAATATTCTAATTTTTCTAGTTTCACCTGTAGATGGGTGAAAAGCCGACAACAGTCCTTGTGACGAGTCAATTAACTTGAGAAAACTCCTCCAGAACCTGGCCATAAACTGCACACACACACACCCCAGTCTGAGATTATTCGTTTTGGCACGCTGTGCAGTCTGTAGATGTTTTTCAAAAACATTTTGGTTAGTCATTGCGCCGACGGAAGTCCTTTGCAGGTGATGAAATGAGCCTGCTTTGAAAATAGATCTATCACAGTCCAAATCACCATATTCCCCCTACTTTCAGGTTGTTGTTGTTAGCTGCGAAGTCGTGTCCGACTCATCGCGACCCTATGGATGTTCCTCCAGGCCTTCTTGTTGTCTACCATTTTCTGGAGTCCATTTAACCTCACGCCTACTGCTTCAGTGACTCCATCCAGCCACCTCTTTCTCTGTCGTCCCCTTCTTCTATTGCCCTCAATCTTTCCCAGCATTAGGCTCTTCTCCAGTGAGTCCTTCTTTCTCATTAGGTGGCCAAAGTATTTGAGTTTTAGCTTCAGGATCTGGCCTTCTAAAGAGCAGTCAGGGTTGATCTCCTCTAGGACTGACCGGTTTGATCACCTTGCAGTCCAAGGAACTCGCAAGAGTCTTCTCCAGCACCATAGTTCAAAGGCTTCAATTCTTTGGCACTCAGTCTTTTTTATGGTCCAACTTTCACTGCCATACATTGCAACTGGGAAGACCATAGCCTTGACTATACGTACTTTTGTTGGCAGAGTGACATCTCTGCTTTTTAGTGTACTGTCTAGATTTGCCATGGCTTTCCTCCCCAGGAGCAAGCGTCTTTTAATTTCTTGGCTGCAGTCCCCATTTGCAGTGATCTTGGAGCCCAGGAAAATAAAATCTGTCACTACCTCCATTTCTTCCCCATCTATTTGCCAAGAATTGAGAGGGCCAAATGCCATGATCTTGGTTTTCTTAATGTTAAGTTTCAACCCAACTTTTCCAGTCTCCTTCTTCACCCGCAACAAAAGGCTCTTTAGTTCTTCTTCACTTTCTGCCATTAGAGTGGTATCATCTGCATATCTTAGGTTGTTGATATTTCTCCCGGCAATCTTAATTCCAACTTTTGATTCATCTAGTCCTGCCTTTCTCATGATGTGCTCTGCATATAAGTTAAATAGGCAGGGTGACAGTATACAGCCTTGCCGGACTCCTTTCCCAATTTTGAACCAATCAGTGGTTCCGTGTCCAGTTCTCACTGTTGCTTCTTGGCCCGCATATAGATTTCTCAAGAGACAAATAAGATGCTCTGGTACGCCCATCTCTTTAAGAACTTGCCACAGTTTGTTATGATCCACACAATCAAAGGCTTTAGCATAGTCAATGAAGCAGAAGTAGATGTTTTTCTGGAACTCCCCAGCTTTCTCCATGATCCAGCATATGTTGGCAATTTGATCTCTAGTTCCTCTGCTTCTGCGAAATCCTGCCTGTACTTCTGGTAGTTCTCGATCCACATACTGCTGGAATCTAGCTTGTAGGATTTTAAGCATAACTTTACTAGCATGAGAAATGAGTGCAATGGTACGATAGTTTGAACATTCTTTGGCACTGCCTTTCTTTGGAATTGGAATGTAAACTGATCTTTTCCAATCCTGTGGCCACTGTTGAGTTTTCCAAATTTGCTGGCAAATTGAGTGTAGCACTTTTACTGCATCGTCTTTTAAGATTTTGAATAGCTCAGCTGGAATATTGTCACCTCCACTAGCTTTGTTGTTGCTCAGCTTTTCTAAGGCCCACTTCACTTCACATTCTAGGATGTCTGGCTCGAGGTCAGTGACCACCTCATTGTGATTTTTAGGGACGTTAAGCTCATTTTTGTATAGTTCTTCTGTGTAATTTTTCCACCTCTTCTTAATCTCTTCTGCCTCTGTTACGTCCCTGCCATTTTGGTCCTTTATCATGCCCATTTTTGCATGAAATGTTCCCTTCATCTCTCCAATTTTCTTGAAGAGATCCCTAGTCCTCCCTATTCTATTCTTTTCTTCTATTTCTTTGCACTGTTCATTTAAGAAGGCATTCTTATCTCTTCTAGCTATTCTCTGGAATTCTGCATTCAATTGGGTGTATCTTTCTTTTTCTCCCTTGCCTTTTGCTTCCCTCCTTTCCTTAGCTATTTGCAAAGCTTCCTCAGACAGCCATTTTGCTTTCTTACATTTCTTCTTCTTTGGGATGGTTTTGGTTGCTACCTGTTGTACAATGTTGCGAACCTCTGTCCATAGTTCTTCAGGCACTCTGTCTATCAGATCTAATTCCTTAAATCTATTTGTCACCTCTACTGTATATTCAACAGGGATATGATTTAATTCATACCTGAGTGGCCTAGTGCTTTTCCCTACTTTCTTCAGTTTAAGCCTAAACTTTGCAATGAGAAGCTCATGGTCTGAGCCACAGTCAGCTCCTGGTCTTGTTTTTACTGACTGTAGAGCTTCTCCATCTTTGGCTGCAGAGCATATAGTCAATCTGATTTCTGTGTTGACCATCTGGTGATGTCCATGTGTAGAGCCGTCTCTTGGGTTGTTGGAAAAGAGTGTTTGCTATCACCATCGTATTCTCTTGACAGAATTCTATCAGCCTGTGCCCTGCTTCATTTTGTACTCCAAATCCAAACTTGCCTGTTATTCCGGTTATCTTTTGGATTCCTACTTTAGCATTCCAATCCCCCATGATGATAAGGACATCATTTTTGGGTGTTAGTTCTATAAGGTGCTGTAGGGCTTCATAGAACCAGTCAATTTCATCCTCTTCAGCACTGGTTGTTGGGGCATAGACTTGGACTACTGTGATATTGAATGGTTTGCCTTGGATTTGAACTGAGATCATTCTGTCATTTTGGGGATTGTATCCCAGTATTGCTTTTCCTACTCTTTTATTGACTATGAAGGCTACTCCATTTCTTCTGAGGGATTCTTGCCCGCAGTAGTATACCTGATGGTCATCTGAATTAAATTCACCCATTCCTGTCCATTTTAGTTCGCTGATACCTAAGATGTCGATGTTCAGTTTTGTCATCTCTTGTTTGACCACGTCCAGCTTTCCTTGATTCATGGATCTTACATTCCAGGTTCCTATGGACAAAAAATCTTTACAGCATCGGACTTTCCTTTCACCACCAGACACATCCACAGCTGAGCGTCCTTTCGGCTTTGGCCCAGTCGCTTCATTCTTTCTGGTGCTACTAGTACTAGCCCTCTGCTCTTCCCCAGTAGCATATTGGATGCCTTCCGACCTGAGGGGCTCATCTTCCAGCGTCATATCGTTTTGCCTTTTGGTACTGTCCATAGGGTTTTCATGGCAAAGATACTGGAATGGTTGCCATTTCCTTCTCCAGTGGATCACATTTTGTCAGAACTCTCTGCTATGACCTTTCCGTCTTGGGTGGCCCTGCACAGGACAGCTCATAGCTTCATTGAATTACACAATCTCCTTCGCCACGACAAGGCAGTAATCCATGAAGGGGACTTTCAGGTAATTCTAGTATAAAATCCATAGCAATTTCCTCCCATGTTTGGGAAGGGTCTGCCGCCGGTTGTAATAGTCCAGGGGTTTTTCCCGGAATACTTTTCATGGTGGCACACACAGCACAGCTCTTGACATAGTTCTCTATGTCCAGTTTCAGAACTGGCCACCAAAATTGCCAACAAACCAGTTGCAGTGTTTTTAAATATCCAAAGTGTCCAGCTTGTTTCACATCGTGAGTGTGCTGGAGAGCGTTGAGGCGGAGGGTTTCAGGCGAATACAACTTCCCCCCTTTGTAAGCCAAACCATCCCTGCACGTCAAGGAGGTTTGGTTTTCCTTGAACCATCGATTGTTGAGGAGTTCCTGTTTTAATTTCCTCGCCCCAGGGTCATCGGGGTTCAGAACTTTTAAAGATGAGGCTCTTCGTGGCATTTGTTGAGAAGCAGCTTGCAGTGTAGATAGAATTGGTTCATTAACCTCCTCACACTGGCTTTTGTATTCAGGTAATCTGGATAAAGCGTCAGCTAAAAAGTCCCCCCCCCATATGTACTTCAGGGTGAAGTTAAATCGGTTAAAGTATTGCGCCCACCGTACTTGTTTCAGGGACAGCTTGCGGGGAGTTTTCAGTGCCTCTAGGTTTTTGTGATCAGTTCATACCTCAAAAGGCACCTTGCTCCCTTCTAGATCATGTCGCCAGTTTAATAGAGCCCAACGAATTGCGAAGGCTTCCTTCTCCCACACTGCCCACCTTCTCTCGCAATCGGTGAACTCCGACATGGTTCTTTTGCAATAGTACAGCTCTGACAGCCCCTGACAAGGATGCTTTAGGACTGGTTCAACCGCAAATAGTGTTTTAAAATTCTCAAAAGCAGTTTGACAGTTCATAGTCCATGCTAGCAGCTGCCCCGGTTGCAGCTTCCCCACCTCTTTGCCTGTTTTCAGTAAGTCCATGAGGGGTAAAGCAATTTCTAGAAAGAAGGGGTGGGGCAGTGCCACGGCGGGACGACATGTCCTTTGGGGGCCCCCAAAGGATGGTCGCTATTCAGCTGTTTGCGGGGGTGTCTGTCTGGGTTTCAGATAGACCAGAGCCGTCCTGTAGGGACAGTGAAGAAGGGAAGCACAGTTTGGCAGCTGTTATGTACTGGGCTTGTGGTACCTGACCACGTGCGTTGTTGGAGAACTAACGGTTCTCCAGCAACCCAGACAGGACCTCTCTGGTCCTGCAATTGGTCAACTTTGGGCGGCAAGCACGGGTTTAATCCAACTGGTTGCCACCAGAGGGTCTGGCTATATATTGTGGTGGGGTGCACCCAAGTTCTCAGTACAGTTCCAGCTTAATAAAAGAATGAGTTTCTCTGTACTCAACTGCGTGTCTTCTTTCCTGCTCATCAGAGCCCACGACATAATAGTGGCGACGAGGGTGGGATCCTGCTTTACCACCTAAGGGCTGAAGTCATGAGGGGTTGGCATTACTCGCTGGAGGGAACAGGCATCTTCCCCCCCCCCCAGGCCGGCTAGTAAAGCTACACTAGCGGCCGCGTGCTCAGAGGATGCGTTCCCTGAGCCTAAGAAGCAGGATCCAACAACGCAGGAATTGAGGAAAAGATGCCGAAGGTCAGCAAACTCAGAGAGTTCGAAATTAAACATCCAGAAGATTGGCCGTCTTACCTCTCACAAGTGGAGAACTATCTATGAGCAAACCAGATTGCAGAGGAAGGCCTAAAAGTTGCAACATTGCTGTGCATCTGTGTGCCAGCGACTTTTGATCTAGCGGAAAATCTCTTCGTGCCAATGCCCATTGAAGCAGTATCATTTGCTGACCTTAAGAAGAAGCTGACCGGGCATTTTCAGCCCAAAATGTCAGAGATGGCATGGCGTTTTAAATTCGACCAACGAGTGCAGCTTCCCGGTGAGACAGCATCAGAGTTTATTGTGGGCCTAAGGCAGGCTGCACGCCTTTGCAAGTTTTTGAACTTAGAAGAACGTCTGAGAGACCGACTCGTCTGTGGTCTGAAAGACAGAACCCTGCAGCAGAGATTGTTTGCCAGACCAAATCTCACATTAGCCGAAGCACAGGACAAGGTCATGGCTGACGAAGCAGCCGGAGGTGCAGTACAAACAGTGTAGCCCACCAAATCTTCAAAAATAGAAGATTCCGTCCACCTTGAGGTCACCAAACGCAGTGGAGAATCGTCAGAAGATGAAGAACCCGAAATAAACAAGCTCCAGAGACAACCAAGCACGCAAAACCATGGCAACCAACAAAGAGAAAACGATTACAAGGTAGTTCTCTTACCTAGATGTAAGGGGTGTGGAGGCAACCACTCCCGCGCCAATTGCAGATTCCGTTCGGCCACGTGTAGAGCTTGTGGAAGGACTGGCCTCATCGTGGTGGTGTGCAGAGCCTGCCAGAGAGACAGGCCACCCAAGCACCAGTCGGTGGAACCGACTAGGAGAGGTACTGGGGCCCAGGGTCCAGTTAGTGTGGGATTCTTCAGGAGCCGGAGAAGCGTTTGCCGCACCGGGGCTCGTTGCCCCTTTAAGCCTAAACTCAAGCTCTCGGTAAAGCTACTAGGAGTTCCATGTAAAATGGAATTGGACTCTGTCTCGGCGGTCTCGATCATCTCGCATGACACATTCAACTTTGTGTGCAGACGCAGCAACCAGTGGGCTAAACTAAGGCCATCAGATATTATTTTAACAGATTTTCAGAATGCTCATGTTAAAATTAAGGGTGAAGCCACCTTATTGGTGAAATTTAAAGGGTTTTGGGGGCACCTGGATGTCATAGTAGTAGAGGGCCAAAGAACAAATCTTATTGGACTTGATTGGTTTGAAGCTTTGGGCATTCAAATAACAGGCATTAACCGGACACAGACAACAGACCTCATGGCTGTTTGTGAGGAATACACGGATGTTTTCGAGTCAAAAATGGGAACGTATACTGGGCCACCAATTTCTTTTAAATTAGATCCTAACGTAGAGCAGGGTGTATTACAGCCTGTTGATGGGGGGGGGAGAGTGGGAAACTCCTATTGTCACCCCACTAAAGCCCAACAGGGAGGTTCGCATTTGCGCAGACTACAAATGCACGTTAAATAAAGCCCTCAATCAACATGCATACCTGGTCCCGATAGTCAGCCATATTCTAGCCTCTTTGCAAGGGGGAACCATTTTTGCTAAACTTGATTTAGTGCAGGCATATCAGCAACTGCCGGTAGATGAGGCCACAGCCGTGGGTCAAACAATAGTAACTCATAGAGGGGCATTCAAAGTCAAACGCTTGCAGTTTGAAGTCAGCGTTGCACCAGGTATTTTCCAAGGGATTGTGGAACGCACACTTAAGGGTATACAGAGTGTCTGTCCTTATTTTGATGATGTTCTCATTGCTGGGGAATCCCCAGAAGTATTGGCCAACAGGCTCAGGGCTGTTTTACAAAGGCTCTGCGATGCGGGCCTCAAATTAAAAAAAAACAAATGTAGTATTGGGGTCTCATCAACGGAATTTTTGGGGTTATGTATCGATGCTAGTGGAATTCACCCCACTGATTCAAAAGTAAAGGCCATCAAAATGGCTCCTAGGCCAAAATCAAAAGGAGAGCTGCAAGCATTTTTGGGCCTCCTAAATTTTTATCACACGTTTCTACCTCATAAGGCTGCAATAGCAGAGCCCCTCCACAGGCTACTTGATAAAAAAGCCCCTTGGAAATGGACTGAATTACATGAAAAAAGTTTCCAGGATCTCAAGGCCTTTCTTTCAGAAAAGTCCACTGTAACTCAATACATTGAGTCCAAACCTGTATGTCTTGCATGTGATGCATCTCCCTACAGGGTGGGGGCAGTCTTAAGCCAGATACAGAAGAATGGGAAACAAGTTCCTATTGCATTCTATTCTAGAATCTTATCTGCTTCTGAGCGTAATTATGCGCAAATTGATAAAGAAGCCTTAGCCATAGTGGCTGGAGTCAAGAAATTTCATGATTATTTATATGGCAGGGATTTCACTGTTTACACTGATCACAAACCCCTTTTGGGACTATTCACAACGGATAAGCAAACTCCCCACATACTATCTCCAAGAATGCTGAGATGGTCTATATTTTTGTCTGCATACAAATTTAAGTTAATTCACAAACCTGGGAAGGAAATGGGCCATGCAGATGGCCTCAGCAGACTACCACTGCCACTAATGGATCCTGATCCAGCTCCTGCTGCTAAAATATTATCCATTCAGGACTTGCCTGAGTTTCCCCTCCACGCTGGGGATATTGCTGCTGAAACTGCCACAGATAAAATTCTGAGCAGAGTACTGTCATGGGTATACACGGGCTGGTTGGAAAAAAGTCCAAGTCCTGATTTCCAAAGTTATTTTGTCAGGAGACATGAGTTGTCTGCACACAAGGGCTGCATATTATGGGGCAACAGAGTCATTATCCCCACATCATTGAGGGACAGAGTTTTACAATCCTTATATGAAGGCCATCCAGGCATTGTACGGATGAAAGCCTTAGCTAGAAGCTACCTTTGGTGGCCTGGCCTGGATAAGGCTGTAGAGGATCAAGTTCACAGGTGCTATAACTGCCAGAGGTCTAGGCCTGAAATGCCTCAGGCCCCAGTTCATAGGTGGGAGGAAACACACTCTTCCTGGTCCAGGGTTCATATAGACTACACTGGGCCTTTTCAAAGACAGCTTTTTATGGTAGTAGTAGATAGCCACTCAAAATGGCTGGAAGTAGTTCCAGTCCCTAATATGACTACTGCTAGGACCATCTAGGTGCTGAGAAAACTTTTTGCAACACATGGGTTGCCTGATGTTTTGGTTTCTGATAATGGGGCTCAATTCACTGCTGCTGAGTTTCAGGCTTTTCTTAGAGCTAACCTCATCAGACATGCAACATCTGCACCATTTCATCCCTCTTCGAATGGACAAGCCAAACGGATGGTGAGGACAACTAAGGGGGCACTCAAGCGCATTATCACAGGTGACTGGCATCACAGATTGGCAGATTTCTTGCTCTGTCAACATTCTACACCCTGCACAGCAACAGGTAAAATTCCTGCTGAGCTTCGTTGGGGAAGGCGCTTAATTACTAAACTGGACAGGTTTCATCCAGACAAGAGTGGCATCCGAAGCCTCCAGACCAAAACCCCTGAGGGTCTGCAAATAGGTGATTGGGTTTGGGCCAGAAACTATGGGCCTGGAAATTTGTGGGTTCCTGGTCAGGTGACTGAAGCATCCGGACCCCTATCTTACAAAGTGGGGTTGGAGGGAGGGCGACTGGTCAGAAGACACATTGACCAACTTAGGAAGAGGTTTCCAGAGCGGTCACTAAGTGAGGACTATGGCACAAGTCCCTCCTGAAGTCCTCAAGCTGGCAACCAAGCCAGCCCACACCAGAACCACCAGGGTTTTCCTTTCTCAGTGGAACTTGATTCTGAGGAGGAACAAGGCAGCTCAGAAGTGCAACATGGGACCCCTGACCAGGCGAACCAGCCGAATCTCAGCGATCGCTGTGCCTACTCTGCTAAACAGTCTGACTCTGGGGTGGGCCAACCTGGAGAGGCCAGGTCCCCTGGACGACGGAGCACAAGGGGACATGGGTCTACCCAGCCCACCGGGTAAGCTGGTAGACCACAAAGTGACTGGAACTCCAAGGTGTTCCTCTAGACCTTGCAAACCCCCAGCATATTTTACAGATTATATTGTAAAATAAAGTGATGTGTAATGCTATGACATTGTACCACTACCTACAGAAATTGGGGGTAAAATTGTAACTGTTGTCAAGCATGTTCACTGAGATGTTGTTTTATCTCTTTGTAGTTATACTGCATTGACAAACTATTTTATCCGTTGTTTAATCTCATTGTAGTCCATTCTACAAGGCACATCTGTAAAGGTCGCGTAATGTCATTCTAACTGTTTTGACTTAACAAGCATCATTATTATTATTATTATTATTATTATTATTATTATTATTATTATTATTATTATTATTTAGTATTTTGGTTGTTGGGAGTGAGTTATAAATCTTGACTATTGTCAAGTTAATAAGGGTATTATAGTCTGATCTTAGGAGGGAGGGGTACTGGGCTTTTGGTACCTCACCACCGTTAGTTCTCCAGCAACCCAGACAGGATGTCTCCGGTCCTACAATTGGTCAACTTTGGGCGGCAAGCATGGGTTTAATCCAACTGGTTGTTACTAGAGGGTCTGGCTATATATTGTGGTGGGGTGCACCCAAGTTCTCAGTACAGTTCCAGCTTAATAAAAGAATGAGTTTCTCTGTACTCAACTGCGTGCCTTCATTCCTGCTCATCAGAGCCCACGACATATTAGCAGCACAGGAGGGATTGCAACCTCCTGGAGAGCTGACAGAAGCTTCCAGGACCAGCAGCTGTCAGACGGCCATTGCGAGCTGTCACAAGCCAGGCGGCCACTTGGAAGAATTAGAAAGTAAAATTGGAAGATTGCCTGGGTGAGATGATTAAGAGACCGTAGAAGGGAAAAACTTTCTTTTTTAAATGCTGGAAATTGCAGGGGCGGGGGAGAAATAAGAATTTGAAGCCATGAAGAAGGGGGGGGGGGAGCGAGCTTTTAAGCTGCTCCTCTTCCGGAACTGTAGTGGCAGAAAAAAGCAGAAGGCAGGAGCAGGCAACAAATCAGTGTAAAAACAGTGTGGAATTTGAAAAGCCTGCAGAAAATAATTGGATTGATGGAACGGATTTAAGAGTAAATGAGTGCTGGAGGTGTAGGTTGCTTATTCTAAGTGACTTACCTCTTTTTCTTTTGCTATTCTCTTTGTTTGTTTGTTTTTGTATCTTGGCTGGGAGTACTTTTGAAGCTGCAGTGCTACCTAGAGACACCTGGGTGTTAGTAGATTTGGTAGACTTACTAAATAAATAAAGGAGAAGACTAAGTGACCTTGAACAACATCTGCTGGACTTACTGATAAGAAGTTTGACATTTATTACAGAGACTGTTTTTTGTTTTGGTGAATGGTGGATTGTTTTTACTTTGGAGGCTTTACTTTTGATTTCCCCTTTTTCTTTTTGGATTAAGGCACAAAGAGCCTGAAACAAAGGAGTGTAACCTGTATGGATTAATTTTTTCCTTTTTCTTTCTTTTTCTTTCTCTTTTTTTTTCTTCTTGGAGCACATTTGGATTGTAGTATTTCATTGATATTTGGATTATAAATTATTGGAGAAGATGAAGAAGACTATAGCACATTTACCAACAGCTGCCTCAACATCACAGAGTCCTGTGACACAGACAACACTGGACACTACAACACAGCAAGATAAATTCAACTTGGAATTTAAAAACATGATACAGGCACTGCACACAGACTTCAAGGAAGGGATAGGCAAACTAGAAGAGGAACTAAAAGAGGTCAAAGAACTGATGGAGAAAAATGAACAAAGATTGCAACAAGCGGAAGAAAAAATTGAATCAACAGATAAGATAGTAGACGAGATGGATAATCAACTTACATTAACAGATAGGAATCAGGAAAAAACGATTATCTCTTTAGAGATGGATAAAGCTGATTATTATTTAAGATTCCAAAATGTTGAAGAAGAAAAAGGACAGAACTTAGCAGATGTGATGGTGGAAATATTAGCAGAAGCACTGGAGGAAAGCAAGGAAAAGATAATTAATGATATAGACAAGATATTTAGAATACATACTAGATACGCAATGAGGAATAATCTTCCTAGAGAGGTTCATATAAGATTTACTAAAAAAGCATTAAGGACAAATATATTACAGAAGCTGAGAAATGCCACAGTAAAATATAAAGGAAGAGAGATAATGATATTAAAACAGATTCCAAGAAGAGTGAGAGATTTGAGAAAGGAGTACCAATTTTTGACGAAATGCTTAATTAAAGAAGGGATAAATTTTAGATGGTTAATACCAGAGGGAGTAATGGTAAATTGGCAAGAACAGAGACATAGACTGGACACATTAGAGAAAGCAGAACTCTTTTATGATCATTACTTTGGGCACCAAGAAGAAGAAAGGCTGAGAGGGGAAAGAGAAATTAGATATCAGGGAGATGAGACAGAGAAGCAATGGAGTGAGTATAGTAAAGAACAGGAGGAAAGGGTGTTGAGAGAAAGGACAAGAGCAAAAGAGGCAAAAGAGTAAAGTGAGATGAGAATGACAAGACCAGCTAAAACTTTAAACAAATAATCATGGAAGAAGAGATAAAAGCAATTTCGATAAATATAAATGGACTAAACTCAGCCATAAAAAGGAAAAGAACACTAAATAAACTGGGGAAATTAAAAATGGACATAACTTGTTTGCAAGAAGTTCATATTAGGAAACAACATAAAAATCTATTAGAATATCCAAAATTGGGAGAATTATATACCTCACTTGCGGATCAGAGTAAAAGAGGTGTGGCATTATATATTCAGAAAGCAATACAAACTAAATTGATATACTCAGACGAAGAAGGACGAATCTTAATGGTGGAAGTAACTATGAATTGTAAAAAATCATTATTGGTAGCCAGTGCTTTTTTTGTAAAAGAAAAAGGTGCCGGAACTCACACGTCATACAACCCGCCTTGCCTATCCTACAAGGTTCCATCCAAAAAAGGTGCCGGAACTCCATTCTGAGCGTTCTGTGAGAAAAAAGCCCTGTTGGTAGCGATTTATGCATCAAATGAAAACCAAGAAAATTTCTATTCAAAATTACACAAGAAAATAATAGAATTAGAATATGAAAGTATATGTATGATTGGTGATTTTAATGCTATTGTAAAGGCCGAGCTGGATTATAATATGACAAAAAAAAAAGACCCTAAGGAGAACACTTCCAAAATCTTTTCATAATATGGTGGACGAATTAAATATATTAGATGTTTGGAGAGAAAAATACCCGGAAAAGAAGCAATATACGTTCTACTCTAACAGATACCTGTCCTGGTCGAGAATAGATATGATATGGATGTCAACAGACTTATTTATAAATATGCAAAATATAGCCATAGAAACAAGCACATGGGCGGATCACAACCCAGTTACAATCATATGGAAAGGACAAAAAAGAGAACAAGATGGACATTAAACAAAACTGTACTGAATGAAAAAGACTTTCAGCAATATATGGAAAAAGAAATGACTTTCTTTTTCAAGGAAAACAAAAAAGAAGATACTTCACTCCGAAATGTTTGGGACATGGTGAAAGCGTATATGAGAGGACTTGTTATGACTTATTTGGGGAAAAAGAATAAACAGAAAAGACAAAATAAGGAAAAACTGGAGGAAGAATATAAGACACTTGAGAAAGAATTACAGAAAGATACTCAAAACAAAAAGATTAAAAGTTTTATGGAGCTGAACAAACATAAAATGAACCTAATAGAAAATGAAGAAGTGGCAATGAAAATAAAAGCAGCCAAACAAACCTTTTTTGAACATGCAAAAAAAACCAGGGAGATGGTTGACTTATACAATTAAAAAGAAGAAACAGAAGAGATGGATTAAACAACTGGAAGATGCTGAGGGGACTTTACAACACCAGAATGAAGAAAAGAAAAAAAATAGCTTGGGAATATTATGAGAACTTATATAAGCAACAAACAGTTCCAGATGATAGGATAAAACAATTCTTGGAAGAAACAGAGATACCTAAATAGTTATTAGAAGGTAAAATAACAATGATGGAATTAACAAAAGCAATTAAAAGACAAAAAATGGCAAAACACCAGGACCAGATGGATTACCAGCAGAGCTATATAAGACATTGCAGGAAGTGCTAGGCAATGTAATGCTGGAACTCTATAATGAACTTCTCTCTGAAGCTAAGATACCAGATTCGTGGTCGGAAGCACTTATTACCCTGATACCAAAGGAAGAAATGGAAATGCAGAAAATAAAGAATTATAGACCGATTTCCTTACTGAATGTGGACTATAAAATATTTGCATCAATAATGGCGGAAAGACTTAAAAAGTTTTTAAATGAATTTATACATTTGGATCAAAATGGTTTCCTACCTAAAAGACAGATTAGAGACAATATGCGAATTATATTGAACATATTAGAATATTATGAAGCATACCCAGAAAAACAGATGGCATTGATGTTCCTGGATGCACAGAAGACATTTGACAATGTGAACTGGCAATTCATGATAAGGCAACTACAGACTATGGACTTTGGGGAGAAAATTATAAATGTAATTAAAACAATTTACAATAAGCAATCAGCCAAAGTAATGATAAATGGAGATATGACTGAGAAGATCAAGGAGAGAAGCATCCTAGAACTAAGGATAAATTTCCTAACAGTTAGAACAATTAATCAGTGGAACAACCTGCCTCCAGAAGCTGTGAATGCTCCAACACTGGAAGTTTTTAAGAAGAGACTGGACAGCCATTTGTCTGAAATGGTATAGGGTTTCCTCCCTGAGCAGGGGTTGGACTAAATGACCTCCTCCAAGGTCCCTTCCAACGTTGTTGTTGTTGTTGTTGTTGTTGTTGTTGTTGTTGTTGTTGTTATTATTATTATTATTATTATTATTATTATTATTATTATTTTAATATTATGAAGGGAACAAGACAGGGATTCCCTCTATCTCCATTACTGTTTGTCTTGACATTAGAGGTACTAAACAGAAGTATAAGATAGAATAATGACATAAAAGGTATGAAAATTAAGAGGGAAGAATATAAGCTACAATCTTTTGCAGATGATTTAATATTTATCTTGGAGGAACCACTAGAGACAGGACCTGTATTAATAGAACAAATAGAAAAATATGGTGAGGTAGCAGGATTGAAGATTAATAAAAATAAAACAAAAATGCTAGTGAAAAACATTACTGAAAAACAAAAAAAATGAATTGATGGGAAAGCTAGATATACAGATTGTAAAGAAGGTAAAATATCTGGGGATTCATTTGACAGCAAAACGTGCAACAATTGAAGAGGATAATTATCACAAATTGAAAAGACAAATCGAACTAGATCTGGATAAATGGAAAAATGTACTGTACAACTATCATTAATGGATAGGATTGCGATAATCAAAATGAATATATTACCACGATTCTTGCTTTTGTTTTCAACAATACCAATAAGATTGGAAAAGAAATATTTTGAGGGGCTTAATAAAATAATTCTGAAGTATATTTGGCAGGGAAAAAAAGGCAAGGATTAATGTAAAAATGTTGCAAGATGCAAGACTCAGAGGTGGGTTTGGTCTACCTAATTGGGAATTATATTATCAGGCTGCAGCATTATCATGGATGAGAGAATGGATTTTATTGAGGAACACAAGATTATTGATATTAGAGGGACATGATTTGCAGTTGGGATGGCATGCTTTCATATGGTATGGGAAAAATAGAATACATAGCTATTTCCAGAGACATTATATAAGGAATTCTTTATTGGTGGTTTGGGAGAAAATAAAGAAAAAGCATTATTTGAAGATTCCAAATTGGCTCTCAACTATGGAAGCGCTAATACACCCCAATATGTTTAATATGGGAAATATTATAAGATATAAAGACTTACTAACAGACACGGGGGACCTGAAAACCAAATAACAATTAGAGGAACAAGAAATAAAGATGGATTGGTACATGAGAACGCAAATACAATCTAGATATGAAAAAGATGCTAAAATAGATGGTTTTAATTTGGGGACAACAGAGTTAGATGGCATACTCATGGGAACTGAAGAAAAATGGATAAAAAAATGTATAGTTACTACATACAGAATTAGAGGAGGAACAAGTGAAAGAGTCAATGATAAAATGGACAAGAAATTTTGGATATATGATTGAATTAGATAGATGGCAGCAATTACAGGAAAGAAACTATAAACTAACAATGGCGACAGCGTGTAAATATGTACAAAATGTTTTATAGATGGCACATGTCTCTAGAAAGATTAGCTAAAATGTTCAAGGATAGATCTATGAAATGCTGGAAATGCCATCAAAAACCAGGTTCTTTTTATCATATGTGGTGGACGTGTGTAGAAGCTAAAACTTATTGGAATATAATTAGAATGTGGATAGAAAAGATGATACAACAACGTATAGAACTAAGACCAGAAACATTCCTGTTGAGTATTTTACCAGAGAAATATAGCAAAGAGAAAACATATTTGATTATTCATATAACCACCACAGCTAGGATTATGTTTGCACAAAATTGGCAAGCACTGAAAGCCCCCCCAGAGGGAGAGGTGATCGGGAAAATATTGGAATGCGTGGAAATGAACAGACTAACAATGATAATTAAAGATATCACAGAGTCAGAGTATTATGAAATTTGGGGGAAAAATTATGATTGGGTAAAAAGAGAATATGGTTAAAAGATAGCTAACACTAATTTAGATGGAAGAAAAAGGAGGAGATAAGAAGGGAGACCCAGGCGACACAGTATTGGATAACTGGAGCTAGTATAAATATTTATAGAAGTATATACCGAGAAGGTCAGATTTATAGAAGTATTAACGTAATAGAAAATTAATGTTATTGTACCTAATATAGATATTGAAAATCTAGGGAGAGTAGTTGCTCGGACATTACCCCTGAATTGTATCTGAAGAGGAATGAGAGGGAAGAAAGGAGAGGAGAGAGGGAAAAGAGTAGAGGAGGGGGGAAGGAAGTAGGAAGGTTGGAGGAGAAGAGGAGAAATGGGGAGAAATGGGAGGGGAGCGGTGAAGGAAAGAGGAGAGGAGAGGAAGAAGAGGAAAGTAGAGAAGTAGGGAAGAAAGAGAAGAAAGGGAGAAAGAAGGTAGAGAAGAAGGCAATTTCAAAAAAGGAAGGGAAGAACTGTCGGTAAAAGTTGGTGAATCCCAGAAAGCTCTGAAGCTGTTTGCGAGTCTTTGGGGGTTGCCATTCAATTACGGCTTTCACTTTAGCAGGGTCCATTTTAATGCCCTCACTGGAAATTCTGTAGCCAAGATAATTTAGTTGGGTCTGATGGAACTCACACTTTGATAGTTTAACATATAGTTTGGCATTCAACAACTTCTTCAACACTTCTCGCACTAGTTTTACGTGGTCAGCCATATTTGTGCTGTATATCAGGATATCATCAAGATATACGAAAACTCCTTTGTATAAATGATCATGTAGCACCTGGTTGATCACATGCATGAAGACAGCTGGAGCCCCCTGTAATCCAAACGGCATGACTTTGAATTGATAGCTCCACATGGGACAGTTAAAAGCAGTTTTCCATTCATCTCCTTCTCTTATTCTTACTCAATAATATGCCTCCCTCAGGTCCAACTTAGTGAAGACACTCCCCTTCACCAGGTGGGTTAATAAGTCCTTCAGGAGGGGGAGGGGGTATTTGTTCTCTACGCTCAAAGTGTTTAACTCTTTATAGTCTACGCAGAGACGAAGCGAGCTTCTGAGCTCCCACCTGAGATTTGGCCCATTCAATAAATCCTCTTGCTAGGTTCTTCTTCACATACTGTTGCAGTTCCTCCATTTTGAGGGGGGTCATGGCATACATCCTTGGTCACGGGAGTTTAGCTCCTGGTAACAGTTCAATAGTGCAATCATTGGGCTGGTGGGGAGGCAGGGTGTTGCATTCTTTCTCACTAAACACCTCCGCTAGATCCCGGTAATCTCTGGGGATGAGTGGTTCGCCTGGTTGAGACAGGGAGGCTATCTTTGCTAACCCGGTGGACGGCCTGCCCTAAACTCTCCAGTAACGTTGGCTGAATTAAGGGGGGGCTTGGGCCCTATAGGTAATCACACAGTTCTCATCCTCTTTTCCCACCAGATAAAGGGTTTCCATTTGTCCAACCAGGCTAGCCCCAGAATCACTGCCTCAGTCATCTTTGGAGCCACCATGAAGTGAATGAACTCCGAATGTTCACCTATTTCTAAGTGTACTGGCTCTGTCAGTTGTGTGACCAAAGTTCCTCCCATTAAGGAGCCATCGGCTTGTTCAAATCTTATGGGTTTGGAGAGCAATCTCGCTCGTATACCCAGTTTAAGGGCAAGTGGCAAGCTAATAACATACTGGAAGCACCCTGAGTCCACTAGAACTTTCAAATATATTCATGCACCCATCTTGGGGACTATGAGTTTGGCTGTGAGAGAAAAAGGTGGAATGAGTCGACTCACCATCGGGTGATTCTCCCCGTCGTCGCTATCATAGGAGGGTAGAGTGGTGGCTGGTCCAGCTTGGGCCTCGGCGCTCTCCTGCATGGGCAATATAAACTGGGTGATGGGTTCTTGTGTGATCCAGTTTGACTTCTCTCTTGCCGGCTGCTGAACTGGCTTCTTCCTTGCTGGTGGTCCCAATCTGCTTTGCTGTTGGGGGTATGGGACTGGGCAGCTCACTACTCAGTGTCCCTGTTGCCCACATCTGACACATTTGATTGGTGGTCTGGGGGGCTCCGCAGCCGCAATGGCTGGAGGCTTATGGGGGGTGGGTTTGTCATCTGGTCTGTTCTGGCTTCTGCCCATCTTCCTGAGGTGGTGGTTTCTTATAACGAGCCAGCTTGACGTCCAATCTTACTGCTGCCTGGTACCACTCTTGCAAAAGGTTGGAGACAGCTCGATAGACACAGGCCTGGGAAAAGTGATCATCTAGCCCCTCCTTGAAGTGGTGCACTATGGACTGTTCAGGCCACCTTTCTATTCAACCTGCTACTTTGAGAAATTCTCGTACGTATGCCAAAGCAGGTATGCCATTTTGTTTTATCTCATGTATTTGTTTCTCTGCTTTGAGGGCTATGGATGGGTCCTCGAACTTGGTTCTTAATCGAAGGAGGAAGAGATGCAGGTTACCTAACTCAGGTGCTTGCTCGTTGTACAAATTGTTTAGCCACTTAGACGCTTCCCCTTCCAAATTGGCCGTGACCACATCAACCATATCAGCTGGATTTGGGTAGAAATTGGCATTGCTATTCACGTGGGAACGTACTTGATTGAGGAAGAAGATCAGCTTCTCTGGGTCACCGTCAAACGTTGCTCTAAGGAAAGGCTTTTCAACCGGTGGTACGCGTACCACCTGTGGTACTTTGCCATGTGGAAGGTGGTACACGATTGCTAGCCAAGTGTAGTGGGGGAGGGGAATGAGCCAAAGCAACTCAAGCCTGAGGGAGAGGCAGCTGCAGGACTGTCTGGACTCGGCAGAAGCCCCAGGAGTCAGCAGGGCTCCAGCTGATTGTCTCCAGCTGATTGGCACTTCCGGAAGCAGCTCAGAGCTGGAGGTGAACTGAAGAAAAATGGGAAGGGGAGGAGAGGCTATAAAAGGAGGTAGTTTGGCCGGGAAACGGAAAATATAAGACAACAGGAAAAGAGAAGGAGAGGTCAGCAGGCAAGGAGGAAACAGGGACAGAGAAGCAGCAGCAGTTGTTGCTGGAAGAAAAGGTCCCCTGGTTTATTTTCTCCAGCCAGGAGAATGCAATCGGCGCTGATGAAATGAAAAGCCGGTATGTCAGAAAGAAGGTGGGTTTATTTAGTTCTGGATCAGCTGGCAGCTTGATTAGGTTACTGTTATGTATTAAATATATATAAAGTTGTGTTAATCCCCGCTAAAGTGAAACTAACTTAACTCCAACTGCTTGTGAAGCTAAACTGAAACTAACCTTTAGATGACCCTGACTGTTAACTCCAACTGTTTTGGAGGGAAACTTTGAACATTTATATTTCTGCGGGTTTTTCACGTATTGTGATTGGTTAAGGCCCTGTGGGCTCAGAGTATAAATTACAGGCAATTGCCTGCAGTTCTCCAGTTCTAGTTTGAGCCAATAAATGATGTTGTAACCATGCTGGTCTGCTCCTTGTCTGCTGAAGCCCACTACACAATAGTGACGACGAAGGTGGGATGCTGCAGAGGAGAGAGCTGCTGCTAACCAAGAGACTGAAATCACTGGGTGATAGGCTGGATAAAGAGCCCCAGCATGCCTAGTTCTCCCCCCCCCCCCCCCCCCCCGCCTACCAGTAAGCCACACTGGAGGCACACTGAAATCACTGGGTGTCAGAACAGGTAAAGAGCCCTGGTGGGACAATGCTCCCTGCCCTGCCCACTAGTAAGACACACTGGAGGCACAGATATACCTGAGGGATTTGTCCCCAGGATCCCTAAGTGCAGCACAGCTTCAACTGCAGCAGTACAGGCATTAACTTGCACCACAGAGACCTCCCCAAAATAGCTAAATTGGGAAGGCTCAATGAGTTCGATATTACTCATCCGGAACAGTGGAGCTCATAAGTCTCCCGAGTACACAACTATCTTCAGGCTAATCAGATCACAGATGATGGCCTGAAGGTGGCAACCTTACTATGTGTCTGCGGACAAGCCATGTTTGATATTGCTGAAAACCTGATAGCACCGGCAAGTATAGAGACTGTTGCCTACACAGACCTCAAGAAAAAAATAAGGCAACATTTTAAGCCTAAACTCTCAGTAATCGTCTGGCACCATGCATTCAAGCAACGTGAGCAGAGAACCGGGGAATCTGCAGCAGAGTTTGTGGCAGCCCTTCACCAAGCTTCGCACCAATGCGACTTCCCTGACCTGGAAGACCATCTCAGAGACAGGCTCATTTGCGGCCTGCAGAATAGAGAATTACAGCAGCACCTATTCGCCATAGAGAAACTCACTTTCCAAGATGCATAGAAGGAAGTCATGGCGGATAAGGCTGCCGGAGGGGCAATGAAGACTCTCCGGCCACCTAAAACACACACCAGCCCCCAGCGATCCACCAAGAGACCGCAGAAGGCTCGGGGGAGGCCAGTGAGAGTGACGAAATTGATTGTTTGCAGAGAGAGCCACCCAGATGGCCACACTCCACAGAGCAAGCAACTTCCCCACAGAACTGCGCAAGCTGCGGGGGACAGCATGAAAGAGCAGAGTGAAGATTCCGCACAGCAGTATGCCATGCCTGTGGAAAGCAAGGGCACATTGCCAGAGTTTGTAGAGGTCGTCAGTGGGAAACGAAACCTGTGACACAGCAGCACAAGGGGAAATGGCCCCCAGGACAGAACAGAGTTGAATACTGCTCAGGAAGGCGTAGCATCCAACGCACAGGGGCACAACGTTCAATCAAAGAAAGAATAAGACTCCAACTAAGAATGCAAGGGGTCCCATGCTCTATGGAGCTAGATACTGTATTGGCCCTGTCCATTATCTCCTCCAGGACTTTCAACCACATTTGCAAATGTAGCCAATGGCGGGTCCCGCTCAAATCATTGTGCTTAGGGCTAACGGACTTCCAAAATTGCTGTGTTCCTGTAAGGGAGGAAGCTACCATTAGAGTACAATTCAGAGAGTTTGAAGGTCCCCTCATTGTAGTGATCATAGAGGGATCACGCACCAGCCTCATAGGACTGGACTGGTTCAAGGCCCTGAGCATCAGGGTGATGGGCATCCATCGAACACAAATAGCTGATCTAGCAGCAGTATGCCAACAATATGCTGACATATTCAGCACAGAGTTGGGACAATACAAAGGGGCACCCATTTCACTCAACCTCGATCCAGCAGTAACTCCAATCCGATTAAAACCGCGCAGGGTTCACTTTGTATTGAAGCCTAAAATTGATGTGGAACTAGACAAGCTGGTACAGCAGGGAGTGCTCCAACCAGAGGACTGTAGCCAGTGGGAGACTCCAATAGTAACCCCAGTTAAGCCTAATGGGGATGTTCGCAGCTGTGCAGACTACAAGTGCACCATAAACAAGGCACTACAGTAGCATGCTTACCCTGAACCAGTCGTGAGCCACATTCTCACTTCGCTCCAGGGAGGCCAAATCTTTGCTAAGTTAGACCTCGCCCAGGCCTACCAGCAGCTACTGGTAGACGACGCTACTACAGAAGCAGAAACAATTGTCACAAACAGAGGTGCATTCCGAGTACGCCGCTTGCAGTTTGGGGTAAGCATAGCAGCACGGTTGTTCCAAAGTATTATGGAACGAACACTGAAGAACATTCCCAGCGTCTGCCCATATTTTGATGACGTCCTGATCGCGGGGGAATCAGCGGCAGTCCTGGTGGAACGTCTCTGTACAGTACTCCAATGTTTCTGTGAGGCAGGCCTAAAACCCAAGAAGGAAAAGTGCCAGATTGGTGTGGAATCCACAGAATTCCTGGGTTTCTGCATCGATGCTGCCAGAATCCACCCATCTGAAGCAAAGCTAAAGGCAATTCAGCAAGCCCCCCCACCAAAATCCAAGGGGGAGCTACAAGCATTCCTGGGTTTGCTCAATTCTTACCACTCCTTCTTACCACATAAGGCTGCCCTGGCAGAACCGCTGCACTGCCTACTGGACAAAAAAGCACCCTGGGTCTGGTAGAGCACCCAAGACAAAGCGTTCAAGGCGGTAAAATCATTGCTATCCTCGGACTTTGTCCTAGCTCATTTCAACGAAAACCTACCAATAACACTAGCCTGTGACACTTCGCCATATGGCATTGGAGCAGTAATAAGCCACAGGATGCCAGATGGTAGGGAGGCCCCCATCGCATACTATTCTAGAACGTTATCATTGGCTGAAAGGAACTATGCCCAGATAGACAAGAAAGCCCTCGCCATAGTGGCTGGTTTTAAGAAGTTCCACGACTTCTTATATGGACGAACCTTCACCATCTTTACAGACCACAGACCTCCGCTTGGTCTCTTCACAGCAGACAGACACCACAGATCCTGTCACCGCGAATGCTACGATGGTCCATTTTCATGGCTGCATCCTTGTACCGGCTAGTCCACAAGCTGGGTAAGGAAATGGGCCACGCCCATGCTCTCAGCCAACTGCCTCTACCACAGACTGATCCAGACCCAGACCCAGCTTGTCGTATCCTGATGATCCAGGACCTGCCTGAAGCACCCCTACATGCAAGGGACGGTGCAGCTGAAACCACCACAGACAGAACGCTTAACTGCATTTTCAACTGGGTGTTAAGAGGATGGCCAGAGAACCAGCCAGGCCCTGAGTTCCAGCTATTTGTGGTGGCCAGGTCTGGACAAGGACATTGAGAATCAAGTAAGGAGTTGCCAGGCCTGCCAAGAAACCCGACCGGAGATGCTACAAGCACCAGTGTACTGCTGGGAGACCATGCACACCCCATGGTCTCGCGTGCACATTGACTTTGCATGCCCCTTCCAAGGGCAGGTGTTCCTAATTGTAGTAGACAGTTATTCCAAGTGGTTGGAAGTGGCACAGGTCTCATCGATGACAACAACCAGGGTCATCCAAGATTTGCGCCAGCTGTTCGCCACACATGGTCTGCCAAATATAATCGTGTCCGACAACGGGGCACAATTCAAGGCACGAGAGTTTCAATCTTTCCTCAACACCAACATGATTCAGCACGTAACATCCGCTCCATTCCACCCCACGACCAACAGTCAGGTTGAACAAATGGTCAGGACCACAAAGGAGGTGCTCAAGCAGATGATGACTGGGGACTGGAATCACCACCTGGTGAACGTCCTCCTGTGTCAACACACAACTCCCAGTACAGCAACAGGTCGCAGCCCAGCGGAGCTGAGGTGGGGCCACTGGCTCATCACGAAGCTTGACCGACTCCACCCAGAGTAGCAGCAGAGACAGCTCAACCAAGGGCCCCAAGGAACTTACAGCTGGGTGAATTGGTCTGGGCCAGGAACTATGGAAGTGGGAAACGGAGGTCCAAAGGGCCGTAGACCCACCACCACTCACGGGCGACCTAAACGGCCATCACGACTCTGTTCAACTGGAGAGGGATAATACTCCACTTGAACAGGACTCTCCAATAACATTGTGGCGGTCCACCAGGATCCGTGGGCCCGCAGCCTATCTCAAAGACTATGGATATTGAACAGACTGAGAATGATAACTATCCTAAGGTGAAGGGGTGTTATGTATTGAATATATATAAAGTTGTGTTAATCCCTGCTGAAGTGAAACTAACTTAACTCCAACTACTTGTGTAGCTAAACTGAAACTAACCTTTAGATGACAATGACTTTACTCCAACTGTTTTGGAGGGAAACTTTGAACATTTATATTTCTGCGGGTTTTTCACGTATTGTGATTGGTTAAGGCCCTGTGGGCTCAAAGTATAAATTACAGGCAATTGCCTGCAGTTCTCCAGTTCTAGTTTGAGTCAATAAATGATTTTTTTTTATTTTTTATTTTAATTCCATTTATATCCCGCCCTTCTCCGAAGACTCAGGGCGGCTTACAAGCTTAGCAGTAGCCTTCATTCTATGTATATGCCTGCTTATTAGGGCTTTCACAACCCCCCCAAGCGGCATTATTACAAAGTCAGCTTATTGCCCCCAACAATCTGGGTCCTCATTTTACCTACCTCGGAAGGATGGAAGGCTGAGTCAACCTTGAGCCTGGTGGGATGCGAACCTGCACTAATTGCAGGCAGCTGGTGTTACTTAAGGAGGCATTAGCCCACTGCTCCACCAAGGCTCAATGATGTTGTAACTATGCTGGTCTCATCCTTGTCTACTGAAACCCAGTACTCAATATTTACCATAAGGATTTTTGAACAATTTTTACAGCGTTTTGTAATTCAGAGGCTTGGTTTGTGTGCTTTGGTTATTGGAATATTTTAGTCTGTATTTTAGGCTAGCAATGAGTCCAAAGTGTTGACTTCCATAGGTTTAATCCCTTTAAACAAATGTAATTAGTTTTACCCCCTTATCTTCAGTTTGTCTATGTTTTTCTTTATTTTGTGAGCCTTTCTTGCTTTGCACTTGATTCCTGTGTCTTTAAGGGTACAGGGAAGTGATTGGTGTGTGTGTGTGCATTCTTACTACACTGTGGAAAGAGCTCAGAAGAGAGAGAGCAAAAAGGGAGGACCAGCTAGCTCAGTGGTCTAAAAAATTAGCAACTTTAAACCTGTGGACTTCAACTCCCAGAATTTCTCAACCAGCCATGACGGCTGAGGAATTCTGGGAGTTGAAGTCCACAAGTTTTAAAAGTGCCACGTTTGAAGACACCTGAGCTAGCTGGTAGTGGTGCATATTAATAAACATGCATAAATTCATCATACATTTGTCAGTGCAAAGGGAAAGTGATTCAGCAAAGGAACAGCCACCAAAAAAATTAAAACTGGTACTTTTTTCCTTTTTTTCTACAGTTTGTAATATTTTATTATAGAATAAAATACAAAAATACAAAAGCAAATAGTAGGACACAATGGGGAGGAAAAAGGGAGAAAAAGTGAGGGGGAGAAGGGAAAAAGAACAGACTTCCTCTGTTGCAGTAGAAGGAAGCATTAACATTGAACTTCAACTTTTTACTTTTCCATAATACTATAAACTAGCCAGTTGTATAATAACAAATGAATCTAATCAGTAAAACCCAAAATCCCGCACCCCTTTTTTTTTAGTCATCAAGTTTTTGACACCTTGCTAAGCATTGGTAGTACTCAAATATTGTCATGTCCTAAAAATGGTACAATCTGTGAAAAGGTTGAAAAGCCCTGCTCTAAGGGGTGGTGCCATCATAGATGGCTGTCCCCCACCCCACTGTGTGGCTGCATTCCCAGCAGGTGCTGGCCTCCCTGCTGTGGCTGTTGGACGCCCAGTGGGTGTTGACCTCCCAATGGTGGCTGCAGCATACCCAGTTGCTGCAGGCCCCCCAGCGGTTGCTGCACATTCAGGGGCTGTTGACACCCCCACTGCTGCTGCACATTCAACGGCTGCTGACCTCCTGGCGGTGGCGGCGGCTGTGGCATCCCAAGTTGCTGTAGGCCTCCCAGCAGCCCTGGCGGTGGCTGCTGCAGCATCCCCAATTTCTGCAGGCCCCCCAGCGGTGGCTGCAGATTCAGAGGTTGCTGCCAGCCCCTGTTGCTATGCTCCCACCTGTAGCTGGCCTCCCGTTGGTGGCTGTAGCATCCCCAGCTGCTTCAGGCCTCCTAGCGGTTGTTGCACGTTCAGGGGCTGGTACCAGCCCCACTGCTGTGGTGCTCCCACCTGTGGCTGACCTCCCAGGGGCGGTGGCTGTGGCAGTCCCAATTGTGGCAGGGGCCCCAACAGCTGCGGCACTCTCACCTGTTGCTGCCCAGCCAACAGCTCACACAGTGGTTGAATTACATCATGTTGCAGGCTCACATCTGAGTCTTCCCCCTGCGTAGGCTTCAGGCTTGGGTGGTACCAACGGTGAAGCTCTGGGCTGTGTGACCAATGGTAGCAATGGTCAGGGCTTCTAGAGGAGCGACGACATCTTGGGCCTCCGTGTTCAGAGTGGCGGTTGGGGCTGTCCTTCCTTGCAGGGCTTGAGGTTAAGGTTGGCTTTGAAGATGGGGAAACCGCTTGTGCTTCATAGGCGGGGCTGGGGCTTCTCTTTGGTACAGACCGGCGTCTGCTCCACTGATCATCGTGATCACTTGCATGGGAACAGTGAGAGGGTTGCTCTCCACTCTTCATCTCTAGTGCCTTGAACCTCTCCACCAACTCTCCACTGATTGACTACGGGCTGCAAACAAGTACTTCCACTCTCCGGCATCCTCAGTAGTCGATTTCCTGACCCTCCAGCAGCCCAGGGAACATGATTCTCAAGAGGTTCCCTCTTGCAACTCAACTTCAGTCGCTTGCTTTAGGCAGGGTTGTTTCGAGGGGCTTGGAGTCTCCACTGGGAAGGGTCCACTCCGATGATCAGATCAGCTCCCACATTTTGGGTCTCTCTCCCAGCTGTAAGGCCTGAGAAGATTCCCTCTCCACCAGTGTGCTGGCTTGCGCTACCTTCACTGAGGTGGCAGCCATGGCCGGGGTGCTGGATCCAGGCACTCCTTCCTTCTCCATGTTGGGATCTTCACCAAGTCTTTGTCAGCTTATCCCTCAACTTAGGGACAGTGACTGGAGCTCAGGACCCCAAGGTGGTTAAAGTAGAAAATGTGTAGTTTTGGGGTTAATGTCATGGTTCTGATAGATGAAGCCCATCAAAAGAACTTAGAGGCAAAATTCTTCCTTAAAGAACATTTACTCAGAAAACAAAGTATCGCCACTACATAGTTGAAACCAAAAACTAAATTCCCTTCCCCCTGATACAAAGTAACAAAGTATAATTCCCACCCCAAAATAAACTGTCATAACACATATTCCCCAATTAGCTTCAAGAGCGGACTTTCTCCCCAGCTCCTCAGCCCGCCAAAACGTTATCAGCTTGTCCTTGGGTTCCCACAGTAGTGTTATTGTTATGGCTTACTGAGCTTACATCCCAACCGCCCCCGCCCCCCCGGCTGCACCTGAATTCTAAAAGTAAAGAAAAGCATGTTAAAGGAGAAGAGAAAATGGCTGCATTTTCATCAGTTGTCAGAGCAGGAACATCCAATGTTAGCAGCATTGACACCTGAGATGTGTGCAAACCTGGTGGCCAACTACAAGACACGTCTGACCTCTGATTGCAAACAAGGGTTTTGCCCCTTTGTGGATTACTGCCTTGTCGTGGCGAAGGGGCTTGCATAATTCAATGAAGCTATGAGCTATGCTGTGCAGGGCCACTCAAGACGGACAGGTCAAGGCAGAGAGTTCTGACAAAACGTGATCCACTGGAGAAGGAAATGGCAACCCACTCCAGTATCTTTGCCATGAAAACCCCATGGACAGTACTAAAAGGCAAAACGATATGATGCTGGAAGATGAGCCCCTCAGGTCGGAAGGCGTCTAATATGCTACTGGGGAAGAGCAGAGGGCTAGTACTAGTAGCGACAGAAAGAATGAAGCGACTGGGCCAAAGCCGAAAGGACGCTCAGCTTTACAATTACGCAAAGGGCTTGCATAATTCAATGAAGCTATGAGCTATGCCGTGCAGGGCCACCCAAGACGGACAGGTCATAGCAGAGAGTTCTGACAAAACGTGATCCACTGGAGAAGGAAATGGCAACCCACTCCAGTATCTTTGCCATGAAAACCCCACGGCCATTACCAAAAGGCAAAAAGATATTTTGATTTGATTTGATTTGATTAGACTTATATACTGCCCTTCTCCCATAGGACTCAGGGCGGTTCACAAGGTTTTTTAAAAACAATGCAACAAATTACAAAAATTAAAAACAATTAAAATGATTACACTAACCTTGAAGTAAAAACCCCAATTACAATTAAAATACAATTAAAACCCTGGTTAATACTCTCAGTCCAGGCCAGAAAGCTCGGAGAGCCAGGTCTTCAGGTCCCGGCGGAATGAACGAAGGTCAGGGGCAGTCCTAAGCTCTACAGGCAGCTGGTTCCACAGGGCCGGTGCACCCACAGAGAAGGCCCTCCCCATGGGTATTGTACGCTGGCAATCTTTTTCCGGCAGTACCCTGAGAAGACCCTCCCTGTAGGAGCGCACAGGACGAAGGGAGCATGATGCCGGCAGCAGGTGTTCCCTCAGATATCTCGGACCCAAGCCATTTAGGGCTTTATAGGTCATCACCAGCACCTTGAATCTCACCCGGAGGGCAACCGGAAGCCAATGCAGCTCACGGAGTAGAGGTGTTACATGGGAGTATCGGGAGACTCCCATCACAACCCATGCGGCTGTATTCTGCACCAGCTGAAGCCTCCGAGTGGTCCTCAAGGGCAGCCCCATGTAGAGAGCATTGCAGTAGTCCAATCGGGAGGTCACGAGTGCATGAGTGACTGTGCGCAGGGCATCTCGGTCCAGGTAGGGCCGCAACTGGCGTACCAGGCGAACCTGGGCAAAGGCCCCCCTCCTATATGGTCTTCAAAACTGAGCCGCGAATCCAGGAGGACACCCAAGTTGCGAGCCCTATCAACGGGGGGTAACACCTCACCCCCCATCATTAAAGATGGAATGGACTGGTTAGTCCGAGATGCCGGTATGCACAGCCACTCAGTCTTGGCAGGATTGAGACGAGGCCTGTTTCTCCCCATCCAGACCTGGACCACCTCCAGGCAACGGGACATCACAGCAAGGGCCTCCTCAGGGTGCCGCCGGTCAGGCAATGTCGGCTGGTGGCCCCCAGGGGGAGGGCCTTCTCTGTGGGCGCCCCGGCTTTATGGAATCAGTTGCCGGTTGAGCTCCGGATGGCACCTGACCTTCGCTCCTTCCGACGCGATCTGAAGACCTACTTATTCAAACAAGTCGGCCTGGCCTGATGGGGGATGGGTTAGGGCTTTTATTGTGGGTTCTGTTTTATCCTATTGTTTTAGGGGCATCTTGTTTAATCTCTTTTAATTTTTGTATTATTGTTTTTTAACATGTATCGCCCTGTTCACCGCCCTGAGTCCTTCGGGAGAAGGGCGGTATATAAATAAAATTATTATTATTATTATTATAATCACTGGGTTGGTTTGGAGTGGAGAAAAAAAGTTGGGTATCATCAGTGTACTGATGATACCCCACCCCGAAACCACGAATCATCTCGCCCAGTGGCTTCATATAGATGTTGAACAGGAGAGGAGAGAGAACCGACCCCTGAGGAACTCCACAAACGAGAGGCCTCGGGGCAGACCTCTGCCCTCCCGTCAACACCGATTGCGAGCGGGCCAGGAGATAGGAGGAGAACCACTGCAAAACAGTGCCTCCTACTCCCAACCCCCTGAGACGCCGCAATAGGATACCATAGTCGATGGTATCAAAAGCCGCTGAGAGATCTAATAGAACTAGGACAGAGGAGCAACCCTTGTCCCGAGCCCAGCAGAGATCATTCACCAGCGCGACCAATGCCGTCTCCGTGCTGTACCCGGGCCTGAAAGCCGATTGCTACGGGTCCAGATAATCAGTTTCCTCCAGGAACAGAGGAACCTGATGCCCCACCACACTCTCAACAACCTTCACCAAAAACCGAAGGTTGGAGACAGGACGATAGTTGTTAAAAATCGCTGGGTCCAGAGCAGGCTTCTTGAGAAGGGGCCTCACCACCGCCTCCTTCAAAGCGGCGGGGAAGACACCCTCACTCAAAGAGGCAGATATTACTGCCTGGAACCAGCTTCGTGTCTCCTCCCGAGCCACATAAATTAGCCAAGAGGGACACGGGTCCAATAAACAGGTGGTGGAACTCAGCCTCCCCATAATCCTGTCCACATCATCAGGGGAAACAGGATCGAACTCAGTCCAAATAACATGCTCAAGACCGTCCGATTCCTCCACGTCAGACTCCGCCCAGTCAGAGTCCAAACCGGCCCGGATCTGAGTGATTTTGTCCGTCAGATGATGACTAAACTCCTCGGCCCGCCCCTGCAAGGGCTCCTCTCTCACCTCCTGATTAAGGAGGGAGCGAGTCACCCTAAACAGGGTGGCCGGGCGATTATCTGCGGACGCGATGAGGGCAGTGAAGTAATTAGCCTTCGCTGTCCTCATTGCAGCAAGATAAGACCTTATAAAGGTTCTTAACTGCAATCGGTCAGATTCGGAACAGCTGGACCTCCAACCGCTCTCTAGACCCCGTCTCCGACGCTTCATCTCCCGGAGCTCCGCAGAAAACCATGGAGCCCAACGGGATCTGCGCCGGGTCAGAGGTCGCAAGGGTACGACACAGTTGAGTGCCTCAGTGGCCGCCCTTTCCCAGACATCAACCAAGGCATCAACTGGACTGTGAGTGAGGGCGATGGGTATAGACCCAAGCGCCATCTGGAACCGTTCTGGGTGCATTAGGCACCTGGGGCAGAACCATCTGGTTGGTTCCGCAGCCCAACGGCGGGGGGTGGCATAACGGAAGACCAGCCGCAGGAGATAATGGTCGGACCATGACAGGGGAACAATAACCAGTGAACCCCCTCCCAGATCATCCAACCACTGTCCGGACAGAAATACCAGGTCGAGAGTGTGACCCCCCACATGAGTCGGGCCTTGAATTACCTGGGTCAGGTCCATGGCCGTCATGGAAGCCATGAACTCCTGGGCTGACTCCAACGACCCTCCCAGGGAAGGCAGGTTGAAGTCACCCAGCACTATAAGCTTGGGGAACTCCACCACCAACCCTGAGAGGGTGTCGAGCAGCTCGGGCAGGGCTGTTGCCACACAGCTGTGTGCCAGGTATGTAAGCAACAAGCCCATCTGAACCCGGGGGCCACATCTCAGGAGGAGGGTCTCACTCCCGCCAATCTGGACAATGGTGGTCTCCCGCGGACATAGTCTCCCTAATAACCACCGCCACCCCTCCACCCCTACCCTGAGCCCATAGCCAGTGTAGCATACGGAAACCTGGGGGGCATAACTCGTTCAGAGGGACCCCTCCCTCCGAGCCCAACCAAGTTTCCGTAATGCATGCCAGATCCGCGCGTTCCTCCTCGATCAAGTCACAAACGAGGGGAGCCATATTAACAACGGATCTGGCATTAAAATAAACCAGCCTAAGCTCAGGGACCTGATCACCCTCATCCCCGGGCGAGAGGGTGCTAACTGGAGGGTCAGAGCGCGCCACCGCATGAAGACAGAGGGGGCGCGATCCCAGATGTTGATGCGGCCCTCCGTGCAATCACCTGCTGCCATTCCCTATCGTCGTGGGGATTTGAAGCCCCACCCCAGCACACACAGAACCAGCAGTCTCTACCCCCAACCCTATCCCGCCGGGACCCCTCATAGGCCCAGACTGAGTACTAATTAAAAATTCCCTCCCCACCCTACTATCCCTCCGCTTCCCTAACCCTTTAAAATACCCAGCTAAAAATGTATCAGGGGCCTCTTAATGCGTCTCCACCAGAGGCCCCTAGTTAAGCCCATATGACACTGGAAGATGAGCCCCTCAGGTCAGAAGGCTTCCAATATGCCAGGGCTTTTCAACCAGTGGTATGGGTACCATCTGTGGTACATTGGCACCTGGCAGGTGGTACGCGACCATCCTAGAAAAGTGGTAGCGGGGGAGGGGAATGAGCTGAACTGGTGGCAGCACCGCACAAGCCTGAGCGAGAGATGGCTGAAGCTGCAGGGCTATTAGGGCTCAGCGGAAGCACCAGGATCAGTGCTTCTTCGGGGCTGTCAAGGCTCAGTGGAAGCGCCAGGATCAGCACCAGGCTCCAGGTGGAGCTCAGCGCTGATCCTGGTGCTTCTGATCCCAGAAGAAGCGCCGATCAGCTGGAATGTTGCAGCATCTCCAGGATCTTGTGATTTACATTCAGATGCTTGGCAACTGATTCATATTTATAATGGTCACAGTGTCCCAGGATCATGTGAAGTGACCAAAACCTGCTACAACCACCCAGCAAACGGGGAATAAAAACCAAACATACCCCCACTCCATCCCCACTGCCAATCCTCAACAAAATGCTCACAACAATGAAAACCTCGGACAGGAGGAAGAGCAGCACTGGGCAGGCAGGCAGGTGTCCTGCTCGGCTGTGGCTTGGGGGGGCACTTTTTTCAGTGCCATTGTAACTTTGAATAGTCACTAAGCGAACTTTTGTAAGTCGAGGACTACCTGTACTTCATTACTTTTTTCCTTTGTCATCACGTTTTTGACACCTTGCTAGGCAACTGGTGGTACTTGGATGTTGCCATTTCCTAAAGGTGGTGCAATGGGTGAAAAGGTTGAAAAGCCCTGAACTAGAATATGTGTAAACTAAAACCCATGGATATATGTAAGAAAGTTATTTTCTATGTCTGTGGTGGTGAACCTATGGCACGGCACGCGGAGCCATCCCTGTGGGAATGCGTGCCCCTCCTCTTCTGTCTGTTTCTCTCACTCTTAAAGTAATGCAGCGGGGGGGGGGATAGGGAAAAAAAAGTAAAAATTTTTTTACAAAACCTCACCATTAAAAAAATAGCTAACACACACACATTTACACATCAGCAAATTAACTCATTCACGTCCATTCCAACTGCTTGCATAAACAATTTGTTAGGAATTGTTGTGCAGTGGTCTCCTTGTGCTACCAAAGAGTTGCACAGACAAGGAAGGGTACTGAGAGCAGTAAGAGTCACACAGTAACCACAAGAGTACACTGAGTTGTGAAAGCAAAAAGTACTTTACTTTTGAGGTGGTATAAAAACAAAAAATGCACGGTCAAAAATAAACAGTCCAGGTCATACACAATAGCAACAGTCCAAGGAGTATTCCAAATACAAAGTCTTCTTACCGGTCCAGAGGTCAATACACAGTTCAGGTTTATCACAGTAGTAAACCAACAGTACAGCAAAACAGTAATAGTAGAGAGAGCAGTGAACTCAGAGAGAGAGAAGCTACGTTCCTAGCTCCCTCTTATGGCCATGCGAACACTTACACACCCATTGGCCAATTAACATCTTAAAGTCACAACATCATGGTTTATATATTTTCAACCAAACTATGTAGGCTATCACCATATGCCTAACACAGCCTACCAAGTACTCTTGGACAGAGCACAGACTTTTTTAAAAAAAAAAACAAGTAATAAAATCACCACCACTGCCCTGAAAATCATGTTGCCTAGTGCATCCATGGCTTACCATGACCATGAGCTCCAACACTGTAGATGCTCCTCTAGTCACCAAATCATTGATTAGCCCACCAGCATTCCTTTGCAGACCACAAAGATTTTTAATTTATCAGTGTGGGCCTTTCCCTTCTACAAGTTGCACAGACCTCTTCTAGATTTTCCTCTTGCCTTTCCGAGTTAACTCTTTTGTCTCTCACTGAACAAGAATTGACTTTGTAGGGAAGCATATTATCATTTGATGTATATTTAACATATGTTCTACCTTTATTTACCGATTATATAATATTTGTATGCAATCCACATGGCGAGGTTTGGGGCAACTTACAATAGAAAAAAATATATTTTTAAAATCATAAGATTAAAACATAAAAGCAGGGCTTTTTTTTCTCATAGAACGCTCAGAATGGCGTTCCGGCACCTTTTTTTGCACACACACACACACACACACACACACACACACACACACAAAAGCTTTTGCACAAGCTATGCTACTCCCTCTATTGGCTTTTGAAAGCCTATTGGCTTTCAAAAGCCAATAGAAATTGCTGCTGAGCATGTCAAAAGACCTGGCCGGCAAACGTTGCACCGGCAAGTTGTCTGCAGTGAAGGCGAGTTGGCAGGAACTTTGCATCCCTCCCTGCTGCCCAACTACACCATCTCAACTAGGTAAGTAAGAGAGGACAAGGAGTGGGAGGTGGGTTCTGCGGAATCTATGTGCACTCCTTCCTTGTACTCACCTGTGTCAGCCAGGCTGGTGGCCTACCCGGTGCTGGACCTGTGCCACCGTTGCCTCGCCCTGCGCACCTAAGTGGCCGCCCTACATTGCCTACATTGCCTGGCCTGCACCACCTCTGCCGCCCGCCCCCCACAGAGTGGGCCCCGGTGCTCCCACAGCACCAGCCACACCGGCTCCAGCCCCAGGGGGTAGCCCATTACCAACACCCCTTGCACCCATGACCGCAGCAGCGCCCCCCCCGCCCCCCCGCCTCCTGTGCCCACCAAGATGAGAGTTCCAGCACCTTTTTTTTTTTTAGAAAAAAAGTACTGAATATATATGAAGGGAAAAAGAGAGGAAATGTTTATGGTAGCAATCTGAAATCTGTACTAATGATATCTGTATGTAATTGAATTACTACTACTCAGCCACCACGTTGCTTTTCACATATGTGGATGTAATATTAGAAAATAAAAAAAATGTAAAAAAAAAAGGAAACCGCGCCCATCCCATTGCCGGCAATGGAGAAAAAGCTCCAATACGTTGCGTGACATCACATGACATCGCGAGTTTGACATGTCTGACCTAGACTTTTCAATTCAAACTTTTTCTCCAATTGATTAACAAATTCCTTCACCTGTGGTAGATACTTTGCAATGAAGCAAAGATCATCCACAAATCCTAATAACTGACAATCCCCACTGTGGAACCTTGCAGTATATATGCAACCATCAGCCTTACAACTCTTGAACCCAAGACCCTTCAGTGCCACATCTAAACAGATGTTCCAGTTACTGGCTGATTGCTTCACCCCATAAATGGCCTTGTTCACTTTATACACAGTGCCAGGCTTTTTACTTTCATACCCTGGTGCTTGAACCATGTAAATTTCTTCCTCCAACTCTGCATTGAGAAATGCTGTGGTTATATCAAAGTGACAACTTTTATGCCCACGTACCGTTGCCAATGCTAGTGCCAACCTTATAGTTTCACTTTTTACCGTTGGTGCAAATACGTCATCATAGTGCACATTTTTCTTCTGCGAAAACCCCTGTGCCACTAATCTTGCCTTATATTGGACTTCATTGTTGGGTAACACTTTCTTTTTGTATACCCATTTATGTCCTACAGCTTTGTAACCTTGTGGCAAAATCATAGAGTTGAACACTTTATGTTCATCCATGGATTTCATTTCTTTGTCCATGGCCTCTTTCCACTTCACTTGCTCCACTTTGGGTAGTGCCAATACTTCCTGATAGTTTCTTGGCTCATACCACACATTACACACCTTTACTTTCCCAGCAGAATACCTGTCAGGTAGAATCCCCTTGTTCCATCACTCTGACCTGCATGACATTGACTGCTCTTGACTGTCAACCCTTTCCTGCTTCACCATCTTCTTCCGACTCCTTGGTCTTTTTCAGCTTCTCCTCCCTGAATGTTGACACTGTCACTAAGTGAGTCACCATCACTAAGTGGATCATCCCCAGAATTGGCATCAGTTCTGCCCCAATTCTGCTTTGCAAACCTAGCAGACCTGGAAATTACTATCCTTCTGCTCCCATTGCTAAAGCAATAGCTCTTTGAGCCAGGCTCATAGCCCATAAACCTGAGCTTTCTAGCCTTTTGTTGCCCTTTTCTCCTGATTGCCTTTGGAATATGTACCCATGCATTGCTTCCAAACACCCTTTAAATGTTCTAGAGATGGCTTTCTCCCATATAGCACAGCATATGGAGTATCATTGATAGAGGAACTCCACAGCCTATTGACCAAATAATTAGCAGTCAACATGGCTTCGCCCCAATATGACCTGCTTAGACCAGAATCCTCCAGCAGTGAATCTTTCATGGTCTGCAAGACTCCATTTCGTCTTTCAGCCATGCCATTTTCAACTGTTGTGTACAGATTTGTGCATCTATGTTGTATTCCTAGCTGTCCCAACCACAGTTGAAAACTTGCTGACATGAATTCTGAACCTCTTTCAGTTTGCAGCTGGCACACCTGTTGCCTATATCTTCTTTCTGAGAAGCTCACCCATTGCTTAATCTTCTGCAGCACCTCTGTTTTGCTTTTAAGCAAACAGCAGAACCCAAATCTGCTATGGTCATCTACAATGACCAGCGCATACCTGGCTCCTCCCAAGCTGGCTTGCATTGGTCCTACTAAATCTGGGGGCTGATCTCCCCGACTGGTCCTCCAGAGAGAAAATTAATTACTAAATTACAAATTAACTAAGTGAAAAGGGAGGAAGCTGAGAAACTATCTTGAAGAAAAAGAAAAAAAGAAAAAAAATATGGGGAATCATCAGAGTAATTTAAAGAAATAAATCAAAATGTAATCCTCTGCAATTCGTTTTGAACAATTCGGAGGTTTTGAAACCTCAAGTGGCTGTTAAGTTTAACCCTGTCAGACAATGTCTGGTGGTGCTTTGTTGTTGTTGTTGCTGTATAGCAGTAAAAATCATCTTCAAGAAGGCAACTTTGAAAAACTGTAAACCTCCGGTTGGCTAGTTTATCTGATAACAGCTAAAGCCACGGAAGAAAAGAAAAGAAGATTCAAGGAAATGAAAGCAAGTTTTTTTTCTGTCTTTTTCTTTTAATCTGGCTCTTTGGACTATTCGATTCCCTTTTGTTGGAGGTGAGGACACCTCCCCCTTCACACCTGCAAAAGACCCCAGGTTCAATATTCCTTTTAGTTTTTCCCCACTGTCTTTTGAAGTTGGTGGGATAAATTGGAAGTAACCATAAATGTTCCCCTCCTTTTAATTAAAAGGGGAGGCCTGTTTTGGTCTCAAACTCCAAATTGATTTGTGTTTTGTTTTGTTTTATATATGTTTGGACATTTGGAACATTAAACTTGGACATGGAATGGTGAGAAAAATAGGAGATGGTTAAAGGGCCCTATAAAACCATGTTTGATTGGAATCACATCATGGTTTTTCTTGCTTCTTGCAGGACAAGCCATATGTCTAAATGAATGTTGTTTTACTACTATCTGTGTATAAATGTCTGTGTTGTTCTGTGTTATTCCAAGACTTGGAAGAGGGTCAAAATCCTCTCTGATAACACCAAACAAAAAGGCCTTATTTAAAAATGTATGGTTTGCCTGGAGAAAGTATGAAATGAAATTTTTGTATGTGAAATTGTGTTAGGCATATGGTGATAGCCTACAATGTTGGGTTGAAAATATATTAACCATGATGTTGTGACTTTAAGATGTTAATTGGCCAATGGGTGTGTAAGTGTTCTCATGGCCATAAGAGGGAGCTAGGAACGTAGCTTCTCTCTCTCTCTGAATTCACTGCTCTCTACTATTACTGTTTTTGCTCTGTTTTGCTGTACTGTTGGTTTACTACTGTGATAAACCTGAACTGTGTATTGACCTCTGGACTGGTAAGAAGACTTTGTATTTTGGATTACTCCTTGGACTGTTGCTATTGTGTATGACCTGGACTGTTTATTTTCGACTGTGCATTTTTTGTTTTTATACCACCTCAAAAGTAAAGTACTTTTTGCTTTCAAAACTCAGTGTACTCTTGTGGTTACTGTGTGACTCTTACTGCTCTCAGTACCCTTCCTTGTCTGTGCAACTCTTTGGTAGCACAAGGAGACCACTGCACAACAATTCCTAACAAATTGTTTATGCAAGCAGTTGGAATGGACGTGAATGAGTTAATTTGCTGATGTGTAAATGTGTGTGTGTTAGCTATTTTTTTAATGGTGAGGTTTTGTAAAAAAATTTTTACTTTTTTTTCCCTATCCCCCCCCCCCCCCGCTGCATTACTTTAAGAGTGAGAGAAACAGACAGAAGAGGAGGGGCTGGTCATTTAAACTGTTTTTTTCCTCTGCTTAGAATTCTGGTCTGAAGAAGGGGGGTGGATGTAAAATTTAATGCCCACTCTTGCAGTTTCAGCTTGCAATTTTTTTTCCAGAAAGAGGAGACAGTAATTGTTGGACATTTTTTTTGGAAATCTTTGAGTTTTAAAAGAAATTACTCTGAATTGTTTTGCTTAGATTTGTAAGTTTTAACCTACTTAATGGAAATTTGTTTCCATCTGACTGGAATCTGATTAAGTTGGAATTTGACTCACTTTATATTAAAAGCAATACTAAAGTTTGATATAAAACTATTTCAGTAACTCAGAATATCTCATTAAGCTGGTTTATCTTTTGTGGAGTTTGTTTTTTTATGTTTTTGTGTCTGTGCATGACACATTGATGGAGGGTAATATCTGGGAGAATATCCCTCCCTTGGTCAGCACTAACCTGTGGGTTTTATGCCTTACAGCAGGCTCTGAGGTTGTTAATACTGGAGAAGCAGAATATATACACTGTCTCAAAGTATGCTTATGGAGTCTTGAATACTTTGGAGAAGAGAAATGAAGAGGATTAATAGTAAAGGGACACAGTTGGCTCATGTACAATTTATAGTGGAAGTAGAAAAGACAGAAGTTAGGCCAGAGTGGCAGAAGAGAAGGGAAGGAATGGATAATAGGAGGAAGAAACAGGAAAGTTGTTTTTAAGTTGGTTTACACAGACTTGCCCCTTCATGGATTACTGCCTTGTCGTGGCGAAGGGGCTTGCATAATTCAATGAAGCTATGAGCTATGCCGTGCAGGGCCACCCAAGACGGACAGGTCATAGCCGAGAGTTCTGACAAAATGTGATCCACTGGCGAAGGAAATGGCAACCCACTCCAGTATCTTTGCCATGAAAACCCCATGGACAGTACTAAAAGGCAAAACGATATGATGCTGGAAGATGAGCCCCTCAGGTCGGAAGGCGTCCAATATGCTACTGGGGAAGAGCAGAGGGCTAGTACTAGTAGCGCCAGAAAGAGTGAAGCGACTGGGCCAAAGCCGAAAGGACGCTCAGCTGTGGATGTGTCTGGTGGTGAAAGGAAAGTCCGATGCTGTAAAGATTTTTTGTCTCATTGCAAAGTTTAGGCTTAAACTGAAGAAAGTAGGGAAAAGCACTAGGCCACTCAGGTATGAAATAAATCATATTCCTGATGAATATACAGTAGAGGTGACAAATAGATTTAAGGAATTAGATCTGATAGACAGAGTGCCTGAAGAACTATGGACAGAGGTTCACAATATTGTGCAAGAAGTAGCAACTAAAACCATCCCAAAGAAAAAGAAATGCAAGAAAACAAAATGGCTGTTTGAGGAAGCTTTGCAAATAGCTGAGGACAGGAGGGAAGCAAAAGGGAAGGGAGAAAAAGAAAGATACGCCCAACTGAATGCAAAATTCCAGAGAATAGCTAGAAGAGATAAGAATGCCTTCTTAAATGAACAGTGCAAAGAAATAGAAGAAATAGGGAGGACTAGAGATCTCTTCAAGAAAATTGGAGACATGAAGGGAATGTTTCATGCAAAAATGGGCATGATAAAGGACCAAAATGGCAGGGACCTAACAGAGGCAGAAGGGATTAAGAAGAGGTGGCAAAATTACACAGAAGACCTATACAAGAAAGAGCTTAACGTCCCTGATAACCATGATGAGGTGGTCACTGACCTCGAGTCAGACATCCTAGAATGTGAAGTGAAATGGGCCTTAGGAAAGCTAAGCAACAACAAAGCTAGTGGAGGTGACAGTATTCCAGCTGAGCTATTCAAAATCTTAAAAGACGATGCAGTAAAAGTGCTACACTCAATTTGCCAGCAAATTTGGAAAACTCAACATTGGCCACAGGATTGGAAAAGATCAGTTTACATTCCAATTCCAAAGAAAGGCAGTGCCAAAAAATGTTCAAACTATCGCACCATTGCACTCATTTCACATGCTAGTAAAGTTATGCTTAAAATCCTACAAGCTAGACTCCAGCAGCATGTGGATCGAGAACTACCAGAAGTACAGGCAGGATTTCGCAGAAGCAAAGGAACTAGAGATCAAATTGCCAACATACGCTGGATCATGGAGAAAGCTAGGGAGTTCCAGAAAAAATCTAATTCTGCTTCATTGACTATGCTAAAGCATTTGATTGTGTGGATCACAACAAACTGTGGCAAGTTCTTAAAGAGATGGGAGTACCAGACCATCTTATTTGTCTCTTGAGAAACCTATATGCGGGTCAAGAAGCAACAGAGAACTGGACATGGAACCACTGATTGGTTCAAAATTGGGAAAGGAGTCCAGCAAGGCTGTAATACTGTCACCCTGCCTGTTCAACTTAAATGCAGAGCAAATCATGAGAAAGGCAGGACTGGATGAATCAAAAGTTGGAATTAAGATTGCCGGGAGAAATATCAACAACCTAAGATATGCAGATGATACCACTCTAATGGCAGAAAGTGAAGAGGAAAAAAAGAGCCTCTTCTTGCGAGTAAAGGAGAGTGCAAAAGTTGGGTTGAAACTCAACATTAAGAAAACCAAGATCATGGCATCCAACCCTCTCAATTCCTGGCAAATAGATGGGGAATAAATGGAGGTAGTGACAGATTTTATTTTCCTGGGCTCCAAGATCACTGCAGATGGGGACTGCAGCCAAGAAATTAAAAGACGCTTACTTCTGGGGAGGAAAGCTATAGCAAATCTAGACATAACTATGGTGCTGGAGAAGACTCCTGCGAGTCCCTTGGACTGCAAGGCGATCAAACCGGTGAGTCCTAGAGGAGATCAACCCTGACTGCTCTTTAGAAGGCCAGATCTTGAAGTTGAAACTCAAATACTTTGGCCACTTAATGAGAAGGAAGGACTCACTGGAGAAGAGCCTAATGCTGGGAAATGTTGAGGGCAAGAGAAGAAGGGGACGACAGAGAATGAGGTGGCTGGATGGAGTCACTGAAGCAGTAGGCCTGAGCTTAAACCGACTCCAGAAGATGGTAGAGGACAGGAAGGCCTGGAAGAAAGTTGTCCATGGGGTCGTGATGGGTTGGACACGACTTCACAACTAACAACTACAAAAATTTGTCATTCCATTCTTCGTTCACAGTTTCTCTCATTCCTACAATAGAAATTGTGACGCAACTACAGGTGAAACTCGAAAAATTAGAATATCGTGCAAAAGTTCATTTATTTCAGTAATGCAACTTAAAAGGGGAAACTAATATATGAGATATACTCATTACATGCAAAGCAAGATAGTTCAAGCCGTGATTTGTCATAATTGTTATGATTATGGCGTACAACTCATGAAACCCCCAAATCCACAATTTCACAAAATTAGAATATTACATGCAATCAATAAAAGGAGGAGTGTACGTAGAACAACATCGGACCTCTGAAAAGTATAAGCATGCATATGTACTCAGTACTTGGTTTGAGCCCCTTTTGCAGCAATTACTGCCTCAATGTGGCGTGGCACGAAAGCTGTCAGCCTGTGGCACTGCTGTGGTGTTATGGAAGACCAGGATGCTTCAATAGCGGCCTTCAGCTCTTCTGCATTGTTCGGTCTCATGTCTCTCATCTTTCTCTTGGCAATGCCCCATAGATTCTCTATGGGGTTCAGGTCAGCCGAGTTTGCTGGCCAATCAAGCACAGTAATCCCATGGTCATTGAACCAGGTTTTAGTGCTTTTGGCAGTGTGGGCAGGTGCCAGGTCCTGCTGGAAAATGAAGTCAGCATCCCCATAAAGCTCGTCTGTGGAAAGAAGCATGAAGTGCTCCAAAATCTCCTGGTAGACAGCTGCGTTGACCCTGGACTTAAAGAAGCACAGTGGACCAACACCAGCAGATGACATGGCTCCCCAAATCAACACAAACTGTGGAAACTTCACACTGGACTTCAAGCATCTTGCAGTGTGTGCCTCTCCATTCTTCCTCCAGACTCTGGGTCCTTGGTTTCCAAATGAGATGCAAAAGTTGCTCTCATCAGAAAAGAGGACTTTGGACCACTGAGCAACAGACCAGGTCTGTTTTTCTTTAGCCCAGGTAAGACACTTCTGACGTCGTTTGTTGTTCAGGAACGGCTTGACAAGAGGAATACGACATTTGAAGCCCATGTCCAGTATCTGTCTGTGTGTGGCTCTTGATGCACTGACTCCAGCCTCAGTCCACTCCTTGTGAAAGTCCCCAACACTTTTGAATGGCCTTTTCCTGACAATCCTCTCCAGGCTGTGGTCATCCCTGCTGCTTGTGCATCTTTTTCTTCCACACTTTTCCCTTCCACATAACTTTCTATTAATGTGCTTTGATACAGCACTTTGGGAACATCCAACTTCTTTTGCAATTACCTTTTGAGGCTTTCCCTCCTTATGGAGGGTGTCAATGATGGTTTTCTGCACAACTGTCAGGTCAGCAGTCTTCCCCATGATTGTGATTCCTACTGAACCAGACTGAGAGACCATTTAAAAGCTCAGGAACCCTTTGCAGGTGTTATGGCTTAATTAGCTGATTAGAGTGGGACACTTTGAGCCTAGAATATTGCACCTTTTCACAATATTCTAATTTTCTGAGATTGTGGATTTGGTGTTTTCATGAGCTGTACGCCATAATCATCACAATTATGACAAATCACAGTTTGAACTATCTTGCTTTGCATGTAATGAGTCTATCTCATATATTAGTTTCCCCTTTTAAGTTGCATTACTCAAATAAATGAACTTTTGCACAATATTCTAATTTTTTGAGTTTCACCTGTATTTACAGAAAAAAAAGCATGGTTATATTTATATTTTAGTGAAATAAATCTGTGATAAATACAAGTAAATAAAAAGCTTTGCAAAATTTGGCGGTGAGGCCAGTTCAATATAGGCCTCAATTGGAAAGCTGTTTTTGTCCCTTTCAAATGATGTATGGGAGACTTTTGTTACATGAAGGTTCAAGAATGTCAATGAGGAAGAGTATAAAGTTACTCAATATTTAATCTGGCACAGGTTTTGTCTTCTATCTCAGTACAGGCCCAGGCTGCCTTACCACTTGTCTCTGCCCATTGTTGTTCCTGGAGAGTGGGTTCAGGTGAAAAGAACTGTAACCTAGAAATACCAGTCCTGAGTGGTCTCAACCATGCCAAGTCCTCCTGATTTAAGGAATCAAGGCGTGAGTCCATGGAAAGTCCCATCATTCCCTCTCCAGTGACAAGCTCTGCAGCTGGACGGCCTGCAAATGAAATTTCAAACTGCCTCACCTGTTGAACTGTTTCCATCTACGTACGAGAAAAACCTCAATGGATTGGACTACCCTGGAAATCGTGTTCCTGGAACCTGGACTATGTATTGCAATATTTTTCTTATGCTATTGTTGTTTCCCCTTGTACCTTCTTTGGTAGAAGGATGGACCATGGGCCCAATATTTTATGGAAGACAAGGGAGTTGTGTTTATAACAAGACTACGTATTCCACTTGCGAAGCGACAACAGGGTCACTTGTTATCAGTGCTTTTTTTGTAAAAGAAGAAGGTGCCAGAACTCACATGTCATACAACCCGCCATGCTTACCCTACAAGGTTCCATCCAAAAAAGGTGTCGGAACTCTGTTCTGAGCGTTCTATGACAAAAAAAAGACCTGTTGGTAGTGATTTATACAGTGCAGCTTTACCAACAACTTTAAATCTGGACATATGAAGGAACATACAGACATTACCTTTTGGGGAAGAATACCACCAGACTTATGGACAGGTGCCAGATTTTTTTTTTTGATCCATGTAAAGCTATTGACTATAATCACACTGGGTGAGATCATTCGTGGTTTTGGAGTTGGGTATCATCAGTACACTGATGATACCCAGCTTTTTATTTCGACCCCAAACCACCCCAGTGATGCCCTCGACATGATGTCCCGTTGCCTGGAAGCGGTTCGGGTCTGGATGGGGAGGAACAGGCTTCAACTCAACCCTGACAAGACTGAGTGGCTGTACGTACCGGCATCTCGGGATAATCAGATTCCATCACTTTCTACGGGGGGTGAGCTATTACCCCCCGTAGATAGGGCTCGCAACTTGGGAGTCCTCCTAGATCCACAGCTTACTCTGGAAGACCACATAACAACTGTGACTAGGGGGGCCTTCGCCCAGGTTCGCCTGGTGTGCCAGTTGCGGCCCTATCTAGACCGGGATGCCCTGCGTACAGTCATTCATGCACTCGTGACCTCTCGTCTAGACTACTGCAATGCTCTCTACATGGGGCTGCCCTTGAGGACCACTCGGAGGCTCCAACTGGTACAGAATGCAGCCGCGAGAGTTGTGCTGGGAGCCTCCCGATACTCCCATGTTACACCTCTGCTCTGTGAGCTGCATTGGCTCCCAGTTGTCTTCTGAGTGAGATTCAAGGTTTTGGTAATGGTTTTTAAGGCCCTACATGGCATGGGTCCGGAGTACCTCAGGGATCACCTGCTGCCAGCATCAACTTCCCTCCACCCTGTGCGTTCCCACAGAGAGGGCCTCCTCAGGGTGCCAACGGTCAGACCTCCCAGGGGGAGGTCCTTCTATGTGGGCACCCCGGATTTATGGAATCGGTTGCCGGTTGAGCTCCGGATGGCGCCCGACCTTCGCTCCTTCCGGCGCGATCTGAAGACTCATTTGTTCGAACAAGCTGGCCTGGCCTGATGGGTGATGGGTTGGGATTTTATTGTTGCTGTAAATATTTTATCCACTGTTTTAGTCTGGGCAGTTGTTTAATTCGTTTTTAACTTTTGTATTTTTGTATTTTTATATGTTTGCCCTGTTCACCGCCCTGAGTCCTTCGGGAGAAGGGCGGTATACAAATAAAATAATAATAATAATAATAATAATAATAATAATAATAATAATAATAATAATAATTATTATTATTAAATGGACTAAGTGTGGAGACAGGCCTACTCATTAAATGCCAAATGTGTTTGCACATCCTACCCAACCTGGCATAATCAGAGGATTATATAAAATGCGAAAGTTGGCTCATGTCCCTGTCCAGAGATGGATAGGAGCACTGGATGTTGGAGAATGGTTTTTGGAAATGTTTGATAATTGGAAAAGGATATTGTTCATTGTGGTTTTAGCCTGAGGAGGGTTGTTGTGTTTATCATGCCTTATCCCACTTATTTAGAGAATTGTTAGATCCACTCTATCCAGACCAACCTTTGCTGCCCTTCCCATCTATAATGATAAACCAGCTAAAGCAATGATTTTGAAACCTTTACCTTCTCACTATATTCCCCTCTTCAAGAGTCCCTAAGCCTATTCGGCTTTTATATTAAAAAGGGAGGAATGAAGGGATTTTATTATGCTTAAGGTTGATGTTAGTAATATTGATATTAGTAGTGATACTTTGTAATCATCTTTGTTTATGTGCAAGCAGATTTGTAGGTGTTTTATATTGGGAAATTAGTTATAGAAAAGCAAATGTTTCATGCTTTAGGTACAGGTGATTGCTTACATGAAAAGAGCATGGTAAGGGGAGGGGGAAAAGGAGTTATGGTGGAGCCTGGATTGTTGTGTATGAGTCATCATCTAGGAATTATTTTTCTGTACCTTTTGTGTTAGGCATATGGTGATAGCCTACAATGTTGGGTTGAAAATATATTAACCATGATGTTGTGACTTTAAGATGTTAATTGGCCAATGGGTGTGTAAGTGATCTCATGGCCATAAGAAGGAGCTAGGAATTCTCTGAATTCACTGCTCTCTACTATTACTGTTTTTGCTCTGTTTTGCTGTACTGTTGGTTTACTACTGTGATAAACCTGTACAACTGTGTATTGACCTCTGGACCGGTAAGAAGACTTTGTATTAGGATTTGTACTTGGACTGTTATTTTTGTGTATGATCTGGACTGATTATTTTTGACTGTGCATTTTTTATTTTACACCACCTTAAAGTAAACTACTTTTTGCTTTTACAACTCAGTGTACTGTGTGATTCTTCCTGCTCTCAGTAGCCTTCCTTGTCTGTGCAACTCTTTGGTAGCACAAGGAGACCTCTGCACAACAATCTTAACATTTTGGTTCCTAGTACCAAGACCAGATCTTTTTGTTCTGAAGGGGTATAAAAGGTGGAAGACATCTTTCCTGGTTGCTGCCTTCATCTCTCTACCAGCCACAAAGAGAGATGTGGCCACCCAACTCTATTTTGATCAAAATAAAAGTTGTTTGCTTGCTGAAACCTCGGCTCAGGAATTTCTTTTGGCTCTTTTAAATTCCTGAGTAATGCTGGGCCAATTGTGAGGCTAAGTGTAAAACCTTACAGGTCATTACGGGGTGAAGAAATAATAGCCTGGGTTTGTTTGTGATTTTTCTCATTGCAGGAGTAGCAGCTTTCTGGCTTTTTCAATCTGAGTGGTGGCCTATGTTATTCCATCCAAGGATTCCAGAAGAAGCTGTGGACCTCCGCATTCTACAAACCTCTACATAATGTGTTGGTTCTGTGATTGCAATTGTGTCACTGAATGTTGTTGTTCTTATCACTGTTGTGATTGTGGACAGTCTGTCCCTGTGAAGAAACTTGTGACACAGTAATAGCGGAGGATTGGTTAAAAATATGTAAAGGTCTGACATCAACAGACTCTTTAGCCCACATACCCAGTTATAGGAGAAATTGAAATTTAGGCAGCAGAAACACAACCTGATTATATTATATAATTAATTAGATAATTTATATTATATTATATAATTAAGTAGCTAAGCCCTTGCTGATTGGACCCTCTTTGCTTTTAAACTGCTAGAGGCTGCTGGGAAAAGCTACAATACTGTGAGTTAAGGTGGGTGAGGAGCAGAGTAGCGGCCTGCGCGCCTAACGGCGCACGAATCACACAACTAAAAATCAAAAATAGTGGTGGTACATTCAGGGTAAGTGCATCTGAGATTCCTTTCATCTCAGCATGTCTGGCTTAGTTCAGTGCAACACTTGTTTTGCAGCTGTCTTTTACAGCACTCTTTTCAAACTGGGAAAATGTCCTATCTGTACACATATCACTAGTCTACAAGGACAGATTATTTATCTAGGGTCTGTAATCTCTGCTCTTCAGGCAGAAATTAAGTGTTCAGCTCAGCCCTTCTACTCTACTGAGTTTCCGCGCTATCAGCCCCCTCTACCGCAAAGATCCTGCAGGAGAAGGGCAGTGTGGACAACCGTGGGATCTGGCAGGGTGAGAGCTGTGAACCACAAACCCAAAGCTTTCGCTGTGTCCCTGCATAACAGATACAGTGCCCTTACTGACCTTAATAGGGACATTAAGGAAACAGGTCAAGGTAGTTGTGATGATAACTCAAATAAGCAGGGGACCATGGTCCAAGATGAACTTGTTTTTGACAGAGAGAAGTGCGAATCAGGTATTACACATCAGTCATGCAAGAAAAGAAAGGTACCCAAAAAGAGAAGCCACCTTCTGGTTGGTGATTCAACTATAAGGGATGTAAATTTATGAAAGGATACAGAGATTTCAAAAGAGGTCAGGTGTCTTCCAGGTGCTACTGCCAGTAGGGACAAGAAGCGTATTTTCAAAATAGTCAACAATGCCAGCAATGACTGTGATGTGGATACTATTGTACATCTTGGCACTATCTGTCCCAAAAGGATGTACTCTGTGTGCAGAATGATTTCCAGAGCTTGGGGCAGGAACTCAGCAGAATAGGCTGTAGGCTCACTTTTTCAGAGGTCTTACCAGTGTATAAGGAGCAAAATGGAAAAGGCCAGCATATAGCAGAATTTAAAATGTGGCTAAAGGAGTGGTGTAAAGGAGAAGACTTTGGTTATATTAGTCACGATGTCTGTAGCTGGTCCAATGAAAAAATGAACAAAAGAGATGGTCTGCATCCATCCAAGAAAGGGACTGAGTTACTTAGCAATAAATTCACAGCTTTTCTGAAGGAATATTTAAACTAAACAACGGGGACAGTAACTTACTTGATAAAGAACATCACTGTCCCCGGCAATCTAAGAAAATAGGGGAAGTCAGGCACCACATAAGTTATGTAGCAAGTAAACACAGGGTCAGTCATAAAGGACTCAAATGTCTATACACCAATGCGCAGAGTATGAACAGTAAGCAGGGTGAACTAGAAATTCAGGTAAATGAGGGCGGATATGATATTGTTGCCATTACGGAAACATGGTGGGACGAAACCTACAAATGGAACATACAGCTAGAGGGATTTAAATTATTTAAAAGAAACAGACTAAACAAAAGAGGAGGTGGAGTTGCTCTATATATAAGAAATAACTTTATCTCTACAGAAATAGAGCACAACAATGACGAAAACTGTAAACTTGAAAGCATTTGGGTCAATATAAAAAGGGAAAAAATGACATTGCCATAGGTGTATACTATAGGCCGCCCAACCAAGCAGAGGAAATAGATGAACTTTTTGCTAGTCAGCTAACTAAGGTATGTAAGAAGCACATCACAATAGTAATGGGGGACTTTAATTACCCAGATATCAACTGGGAGACAAACTCTGCACCAAGTGGAAGATCAAACAGATTCCTGTCAAACCTAGCAGAAAACTTTCTCTCCCAAAAAGTAGAGAAGGGAACTAGGGGATTAGCCATATTGGATTTAATTGTCACAAACAGAGATGAAATGATAGAAGGTGTCGAAGCCACAGGAACCTTGGGGGGAAGTGATCATGCAATATTGGAATTCAACATTCTGGAGGCACAAGCAATAGAACACAGCCAAACTAGAGTCTTGGACTTTAAAAGAGCTAATTTCAATAAACTTAGAGAGACCATGGGAAGAATTCCATGGATGAGAATCCTAAAGGGGAAAACAACTCAAGAAGCTTGGGAAATTTTGAAAAGTGAGATAATAAAGGCCCAGTCTAGTACAATACCAACAAAGAAGAAAAATAACAGCTCTCAAAAGAAACCAGCATGGCTGCATAAAGAACTCTCTGATAAATTGAAAGATAAAAAGGACAAGTATAAGAAGTGGAAAGAGGGGCACATAACTAAGGTAGAATATCAGCAAATAGCCCGTGCCTGCAAAGATGAAGTGAGGAAAGCTAAGGCTCAAAATGAACTAAGGCCTGTGACCAAAGTCAAAAATAACAAAAAAAAAGCTTCTTTCAACATATAAAAAACAAGAAAAAAGTTAGAAATGATTGGTCCATTAGTGGGGGAAAATGGCAAGAAGGTGACAAGCAACAGGGAGAAAGCAGAACTATTTAACTTTTTTTTTGCATCTGTCTTTATACAAAGGGAAAAAACAGTCCAACCTACCAAAACCAGTGCCATAAAAAACAGAATAGAAACGCAAGTTAAGATAGGCAAGAAAATTAAGTGAGCACCTGTCCAGCCTAGACGAGTTCAAATCACCAGGCCCAGATGGATTACACCCCAAAGTTCTCAAGGAACTGGCAGACGTGATCTCAGAACCACTGAACTATATTTTTCAAAGATCCTGGAGCACTGGGGAACTACCAGAGGACTGGAAGAGAGCTGATGTAGTTAACATATTCAAAAAAGGGGAAAAAAATAGATCCTGGAAACTACAGACCTTTCAGCCTGACCTCAATACCTGGGAAGATTCTGGAAAAGATAATCAAACAACAAATCAGCGAACACCTTGATGCAAACAAAGTCATCACTAAAAGTCAACATGGGTTTGTCAAAAACAGATCATGCCAGACAAATCTTATTACATTCTTTGACCAAGTGACAAAATTAGTGGACCAGAGGAATGCTGTAGATATAATTTACTTGGACTTCAGTAAGGCATTTGATAAAGTAGATCACAACCTACTACTTGGTAAGATAGAAAAATGTGGGTTAGACAGCATCACCACCAGATGGATTCGTAGCTGGCTGACAGGCTGTACTCAGCGTGTGGTCCTCAATGGAACTGTATATACATGGAAGGAAGTGTGTAGTGGGGTGCCCCAGGGCTCTGTTCTGGGCCCAGTGCTCTTCAACATCTTCATCTATGATTTGGATGAGGGGATAGATGGGGAACTCATCAAATTTGCAGACGACACCAAGCTGGCAGGAATAGCCAATACTCCAGAAGATAGGCTTAAAATACAGGAGGATCTGGACAGACCCAAACACTGGGCGCTATCTAACAAAATGAAATTCAATGGTGAAAAAAGTAAGGTTCTACATTTAGGCAGGAAAAATCAAATGCACAGGTATAGTATAGGTGGTACCTTGCTCAATAGTAGCAACTGTGAGAGAGATCTCGGAGTCCTAGTGGACAATCACTTAAATATCAGCCAGCAGTGTGCTGCAGCTGCCAAAAAAGCCAACACAGTGCTAGGCTGCATTAACAGAGGGACAGAATCAAGATCACGTGAATACCACTTTACAATGCCTTGGTAAGGCCACACCTGGAATATTGCATCCAGTTTTGGTCACCACGATGTAAAAAAGATGTTGAGACTCTAGAAAGGGTACAGAAAGGGCAACAAAGATGATTGGGGGCCTGGAGGCTAAAACATATAGGGAACAGTTGCTGGAATTGGGTATGTGTAGTTTAACGAAGAGAAAGGTGAGGGTTGACATGATAGCAGTGTTCCAATATCTCAGGGGCTGCCACAAAGAAGAGGGTGTCAAGCTATTCTCCAAAGCACCTGAAAGCAGGACAAGAAGCAATGGATGGAAACTAGTCAAGGAGAGAAGCAACCTAGAACTAAGGAGAAACTTCCTGACAGAACAACTAACTAGTGGAACAACCTGCCTCCAGAAATGGTGAATGCTCCAACACTGGAAGTTTTTAAGAGGAGACTGGACAGCCATTTGCCTGAAATGGTATAGAGTTTCCTGCCTGAGCTGGGGGTTGGACTAGATGACCTCCAAGGTCCCTTCCAACTTACTTATTATTATTATTATATATAATCACAACCTGATTATATATTAATTATATTGGGAGATAGCGATGTTTAAATTCTACGGGACATAGAATGGATAGATTTAAGGTGTATACAGGCTAATCAAACATAAGAGGACTGGTACAGAGATTAATCGAAAATGCCATTACTAAAAGAATACCTTTAGGAGAACCCCCACCATATAAAAATGAGGAAATGATGTGTCTGAGGGATAATGAGGAGGAAGAACAAGAAGAAAGTGAGATACTGGAAAATCCTAGAGAGGTAGAACAAGAACTAGCAGAATGGATATGAACCCTTTACAACTGAGAGCTTCATAGCTTAGGTTTGCTTGCCAACATAAAAGTATAAACTATAATCATATATGCAAAGTGTATTTTTTATTATTGTCTATAAATTTCTGAAAGGATAAAAGAAAAGAAAGGGTGGATGTAAAGGAATAAAATATTGTTCAGAAATTTTTAATGAGTCTAAACGACATTAGAAGAAGCCACCTGAAAATCCTAATAACGGTTGTCTCTCTATCTCATCTAAAAGTTGACAAGTACAAATGTGACAAGCTGAAAACGCTAGCTAACTGAAAACGCAAGTAGTGGAAAAATAACACCTGTAATCTAGAACTCAATGCATAATCGCAGACAGATAAAAAGCAAGCTTCGTTCATAGAATAGCAGATGGTGATAGATAGGATGGGCACAAAGGGGGCTTCTCGGAAAAGGGTAGGGGAGGGGGCAGTGGTTTTAGGCGGACCGGACTAGTTTTCGGATGATTGGGGAAGGGGTGTTGAGTGCGATAAGGGAGGGGGGAATCTGTGTCGGGAGCAGGATATAAAAATGTGTCAAACAGCTGTTTAAGGTGTGACTGGTTTCAGCTCACCAAGCCTTTGCAAACGCTTCTTTTTAAATAAAAACTTTGTTACTGGAATTCCAAGTGAGTTTGTTTGTTTTGGGATATTGAGCCATGTTCCAAACACTCTGAAGCTAGCATGGCCAAGCTTTCTGTGCAAGAGATAAATGCATGAATCATGTGCCACATTACCAAATGTTTGGGCACATTGAACCTTTTGTGCCTGCAACACAATAAAGATTATCCTGTTTTATGCCCTGTGCACATACATTCCCATTTCTTTTTATGAGACATTTCCCATTCACAAATGTGGTCTCAAACCCTTGTTTGTCAAGACTAGAGACACTCAGTAAATTATGCTCCATTTCAGGAACACATAATACATTATTAAACCTTTCCTCCAGACATGGAATCAGCACACTGCCTTTCCCCATGACTTTTGTCTTCTGGCCATTTGCTAAGGCCACTGTATCTCCTCCAGTTGAATCCAACCTGGAAAACAACTTAGAATTATTAACAATTGTTTGACTAGCCCTACTATCTATTAACCATTTGTCTCTACTATTACAATAGCTAACTTTTGTAACAGCAGCCTGTCCATTTGCTGCTGTTCTTCCTTGTAAATAGTTTTTCTTTAAATGAGTTTCAGCCACACAAATAAGGCATGTCTTTTTCTCCTGTTCTTTCTTCTTGGGAATTCTCTGCTGAGATGTAATCTGATCTCTGCAGACAGGCAGTCTGCTGCTTTGTTCTCTCTGCTCCTTGGATCCCCACCTCAGGAATTTCTCCTTGTGGCTTCTTCTAAAATGACATTTCTGTTCCTCAGATATCAAGCAGGCCTTAAGTCCTTCCATACTTAATTCCTGTTCTGGTCTGCATTCAAAAACAGCTGAAACGATGGCCGCATTTCATCAAGACCAGGGGTCTTCAAATGTGGCCCTTTTATGATTGTGGACTTCAACTCCCAGAATTCCTCAGCCAGCGTGCCTGGCTGAGGAATTCTGGGAGTTGAAGTCCACAAGTCATAAAAGGGCCAAGTTTGAAGACCCCTGATCAAGACTATTTAGTACCAACAGCACCTTCTGAGATTCAGGAGTCTGCATTCCTCGCTGTTCTAATTCAACAGTTTCTGCATGTGGAACAAATGCTCTTCTACGTTCTCATGTGGCAGCAGCCAGGCTCTGTACAATTGCCTCGATAATTGCACTATATTGCATGCTGAAGCACTCACATGGACACTTGCCAAACCTCTTTTGCAGTTTTTAAGTCAGCTACACTTAAGAATTGTTCATCTTACACACTTTGTTGTTGTTGTTGTTAGCTGCGAAGTCGTGTCCGACCCATCGCGACCCTATGGACAACATTCCTCCAGGCCTTCCTGTCCTCCACCATCCTCTGGAGTCCATCCAAGCTCACGCCTACTGCTTCAGTGACTCCATCCAGCCACCTCATTCTCTGTCGTCCCCTTCTTCTATTGCCCTCGATCTTTCCCAGCATTAGGCTCTTCTCCAGTGAGTCCTTCTTTCTCATTAGGTGGCCAAAGTATTTGAGTTTTAGCTTCAGGATCTGGCCTTCTAAAGAGCAGTCAGGATTGATCTCCTCTAGGACTGACCGGTTTGATCGCCTTGCAGTCCAAGGGACTCGCAGGAGTCTTCTCCAGCACCAGAGTTCAAAGGCCTCAATTCTTTGGCGCTCAGCCTTTCTTATGGTCCAACGTTCACTGCCATACATTGCAACTGGGAAGACCATAGCCTTGACTATACGCACTTTTGTTGACAGGGTGATGTCTCTGCTTTTTAGTGTGCTGTCTAGATTTGCCATGGCTTTCCTCCCGAGGAGCAAGCGTCTTTTAATTTCTTGGCTACAGTCCCCATCTGCAGTGATCTTGGAGCCCAGGAAAATAAAATCTGTCACTACCTCCATTTCTTCCCCATCTATTTGCCAGGAATTGAGAGGGCCAGATGCCATGATCTTGGTTTTCTTAATGTTAAGTTTCAACCCAAGTTTTGCACTCTCCTTCTTCACCTGCAACAAGAGGCTCTTTAGTTCTTCTTCACTTTCTGCCATTAGAGTGGTATCATCTGCGTATCTAAGGTTGTTAATATTTCTTCCGGCAATCTTAATTCCTGCTTTTGATTCATCTAGCCC
>JAKJMR010017033.1:0-11986 GCA_024449315.1 Daboia siamensis
AGGGGGCTTCCGAACCGCCGAAACAGCTGATCGGCGCTGTTTTCGGCAGTTCTACAGAGCCGCGAAGCTGACAAGCTAAAAGTAGCTGTCGGCGGCGGCGCCTTGCCACCCGGAAGTGACTCAGGGTCAGCTTCTGCTTTGCGAAGATTTTCTGGTGCAGCTTCCTGTCCCTCAACCCACAGACGATCCGATCCCGCAGCCGGATCTCTAGATTTTCAAAGTTACAGAGGCGAGCTGCCTGCCTCAGGGCGGCCATGTATTGCTTGGCAGACTCACCCAGTCGCTGGTCCCGTTTCTCAAAGCGATACCGCCAGGCGATCTCGGACGTCTTGGGCTTGAAGTGCTTGGTCAGCTTCGCCAGCAACTCGTTGTACCCGACGGTGTGGATGTCGTCAGGTGCGCAGAGACCAACCGCCAGCTGGTACGTTTCCGTGCCGCAGCTGCAGAGTAGCGCCGCCGCTCTCTGCCGGTCATCTTTCACCCCATTTGCCCTTAGGTAGTACTTGAGCTGCCCCACAAAGGCTTCCCACTCCTCTGGGCGGTTGCTATTGAAAAGGGGATACGGACCCAGTTGTGCCATTCTGCTGTCTCAGTCGTCCTGCGTCTGGATCTGGGGCTGCCGATTGGATTCCATCCACGGCTAGCGTTGTCCGGTGCAGGATCCCATCTTCGTCACCAGTGCAATGTTGCGTGGTCACACAGAGAGACGGACACTTGAGCTAGATAGTACTTCTTTATTGGATCAGGAATGAAGCTGGAGCAAAGGGGTTACCTGGCGTCTCTTTATACCTGCCCAGGTGAATCGCGACCAATAGATTCAAACCTGGGCTTCCCGCCAGTGCAGGTGGCCAATGGATTTAAACCCTGGCTTCCCGCCAGAGCTGACCATGCCCTGGGGCTGTCAACGACTAGCTCTATTCAGGCTTTCCCACCAAAAGCGGTTATAGCCTGGAGCTGTCCAGCCCCCTGTTGTGCTGACATTCCGTGTATGCTTTAAGAGCATACACTACACCCACCAGTTGCTGTCCATGGGTTGGAGCACTCCCTGCTGCACTAGCTTGAGTTCCATGTCTATCTTCAGCTTCAACGTGAAGGGAACTCTGCATGGTTTTAGTTGGATATGTCAAGGTTGAGGGAAATGGGTGCTCCCTTATACTGCCCCACTCTGAACTGAACACATTGGCATATTGCTGGCATACTCCAGCTAGCTTATCTATTTGGGTTCGATGGATGCCAGTCATGCTGATGCCAAGGGCCTCGAACCAATCCAGCCCTATGAGGCTGGTGTGTTATCCCTGCACAACCAGTACACTCTTCAATATCTTCATAATTGATTTAAATGAGATAATAGAAGGGGAACTCAATTTTGCAGACTTTGGGAAAAGTGCAAAAAGGGTAACTAAGATGATTAAGGGCCTGGAGACAAAAACATAATAGAACGGTTGCAAGAATTGGGTATGGCAACTCTAGAGAAAAAAATCACTAGGGGTGATATTAAAGCAGTATTTCAGTATTTGAGTAGCTGCCACAAAGAAGAGGGGTCAAGTTATTTTCTAAAGCAGCAGAATGCAAGACAAGAAGCAATGGATGGAAACTAATCAAGGAGAGAAGCAACCTCAACAGTGAGGACAATTAACCCATGGAATAGCTTGCCTTCAGAAGTTGTGGGTGCTTCATCAATGGAGATTTTTAAGAAAATACTGGACAGCCACCTATCTGAGATGATATAAGGTCTCCTACTTGAACAGAAGGTTGGACTAGAAGACCTCCAAGGTCCCTTCCAGTTCTGTTCTGATTGATTGATTGATTGATTGATAAATGTTCTAACAGATGGGTGCCTAACCCTTTAGTGAATAAGAATTGTCAAAGGCCATATATAAAATATACAATATAGTTAATGTACATAAATCACATAATAATGTTAAAAGTTTAGGTTCTTCTGGAGCCATTCCTAACTGTTCTGGGCCACATGTAACCCATGGGCCACAGGTTGGAGATGCTTGTTCTAATCTTTCCTGTTTCAGGTAAAATCTCATTTTATACTGCTGTTATTTTCCATATCTTTAGAAATCCTTCTGTGAAACTTTGTAATGAAAGCAAGAAAACATCATTAAAATGATGTTTAATCATTCCTTGATTTACATGAAAGCACATCTGAAGAAAGTCAAAATTTAATAATGGGCAGCTCCTTTCTTAGAGTCAGCAGAATCCATAGGAGCTTGCTATTTTCATAAGAACAAGAAAAGCACTATCACATCACAAGTCTTTCTCTCTCTCTCTCTCTCTCTCTCTCTTTCTCTTTTACTCTCTCTCTCTCCCCCCTCCCTCTCTCCTCTCTCACTTAGTCATGCATGTAGAAAAGGTAAGAAGCTTCCAATAGTATGCTACAGTGATGGGATTCAAATATGTGAACAACCGGTTCTTTGTGTGGATGCCGCTTCCAGAAGTCCATTCTGGGCCTGGGCAACAAAAAATTAGTTACTGGTTCTGCTGAACTGATGCGAATTGGCTGAATCCCATCACTGGTATTTTTTTTAAATTTTTTTATTAATTTTCTAATATTGCATTAACATATTTGAAAAGCAACATGGTGGCTGAGAACAATAATTCCATTACATTTAGGTATCATCAGTACAAATCTTAAAGTATTACAGCAGCTAATTCCCTCTCTTTCCCCCTTTCTTTATACTGTCTCATATTCAAGCCAACACAGTTCTTATTTTATCAAACAACAAATAACTTTCTAATATTTATCAATAATCTTAAATTTATGTATATCTTAATTAATTTAACATTCCATCTTTTAGACAGTCAATGACCTAATAATTTTTTCTTAATTTAAATTTTCCATTAATATTTTAAAATTAACGTTTACTCTTTATCATTTCCAAATTTTAAATGACCCCAATTTTTATCATGATTCCCCTACAGTCTAAAGTTCTGAATACACTTCTTAACTATATAGGCTTCTCGCTGTCTACATCAACCAATTAACAACACAAAGTAATATTCTTATTTTCTAGTAATTCTCAAGTGTCTTAAAATCTCCAATTCAATAGTCAAGATTACTTTTATTTCCACATTTATTTCCTCTTTTTCCCTCTTTAGTATACTATCTCATATTTGATTCAAATTATTTTTTTAACTGTTAGCATTTATATCACAAACCAATATTCAAATTTAATTCTTAATATTTGTACTTCTAGGTTTAATTTAACCAATTTTTTTCTTTGTCTCAGCTCATCATAATATCTTATATTCAAATATTAATTGTTTTTAACATTCAATCTTTTAACCCATCAGTGATCTAATAAGCCAGACATATCAAACACAAGGCCTGGGGGCCAGATCCGGCCCATGAAGTGGTTTCATGTGGGCCATGAACCCATCCTGGAATCAGTGAGGGAACAGCCCCCGCTGCCTTGACACCAGACCGATGTCAATGTACAATTTTGTGGTGTCCATCTATGCTGAAATGCATTCAGTTTTAGCTCCACAAGGCTATCTGGAAACAGCGAGGGACCAGCCCCTGCCACGTCAGCCCCGCCCACTGGGCACACACTGGGGAGATATCACCCTTTGTGAGGAATGAAGAAATGCACCATTGCCTGGAAATGGCCAGCACATGGCCCTGCCTACTTTGGGCAGGCTAGGTGCTGGGCAGCGTTGCGCTTCTCTTCAGATTCATGCCATCTGGCTCAGCCTCTCGGCACTGTGAGGAGAGCACCTCGCTGCCTGCCAAAATCGGGCAGGCTGGGGACTGGGTAGCATTGTACAGGTAACATCGACTCTCATGCTGCTCATGGCATCCCCTCCCCCAGAGCCCACCAAGCCGGATATGTGAAGTAGGCGAGGGCCATGTACCGGCCACTTCCAGGCAATGGTGCATTTCTTCATTCCTTATGAAGGATGACACTTCCCCAGCTGCATTTCTTGCCTGTTTTTCTCCCTCTCATCTCAAATATTTTCCCACCACTCAAAGGAAGGAAGGAAGGAAAGAAGGAGAGGGAGGGTCTGAGAGAAGTCCTGCCTTAGTCCTTCCCTGCTATCCTTTCACCATTCCCTTGCTCCCACCTCCTGGCCTATCTTGGGGGGTCTCCCATCCTATTGCTAAGGAAGCTTTGGATACAAAGCCAGGTCTCCTCACATGGAGAGGGAGTGGGCCTCCCTCTTGACTGCCCTCGTACATATCATGAGCAACCTGGCTAAGGAGAGCAAGCACAGCAGCAGCAGCCTTCAGGAGGTAAGTGCAGCTGGGTGCCCCCTTGGGGAAGTGGGGCTCAGCTTAGTGCCAAGGGTGCTTCAGGGCTGGGCTTTTAACCTCCGTGCCACTTTCCAGACCCCCCCCCCCATGGCCTGAGAGGAACAGTGAGGCTCCTCCAGTGGACCATGCCTTGGCACTTGCCTGGGTCTCATCTCCTCCTGCCAGAAACCCTCAGATCTGTCCCACTCCTGCTCAGGCCCCCATAGGTACCCTTGACACAAATGATGTAGAGCTGGCCATGCCCACCCAGTAGGCCACATGTACTCCAGCCATGCCCACCCAGTAGGCCATGCTCACCCTGGCCACACCCACCCAGACCCCCAATGGCAACCACAATGCTGATGCGGTCCTCAATGAAATTGAGTTTGACACCCCTAGGACTAGCCTAGGACTAGCCTTTCCTAGTTTTAATTTCTCCTTAATATTTAAATTTAACATTTAATATTTATTTTTTCCAGATTTGTAATTGTCTACAATTCCTTTATCACCATTCCTCACAAAATTTAGTATTTAAGATACACATCTAATGTATAGGTTCTTATCATCTACCTTAACAAATTAATAAAACAATATAAAATTCTTATTTCAATATTTATACTTCTAAATTTTGCATGACCAAAATTTTCTTTATCTCACACCATTACAATGTCTTATGTTCAGAATACATGTTTTATCTATTTGTATATATTCTATTTCGATCTTGTGTAAATCAAAACCCCATTTCTTTTCAGTCATATTCTACCTTTTTTTCTTTGCCAGATCATCTTCCGTGTCTTTGCTTTTAAATCATCAAGCAGATCTCCTTGTGTTGTTGTAGCTCTTGTTTGGCATTGAAAAGACCATCCACTTGCCATTTTTTTAAGAGGACTAGCTGATCTAGCAGATCGTCTCCTTGTTTTTCCATCTGGACGTGGTTGTCCCATAGTATTTATCTTTTCTTTCATCTGTTTTTCTTTTGAATCTTCAGATTCCTTCTGATTTATAAGAAAAGTCCTTTATTTTTTCTCTATTATCAATTTCTTTTCTGTATCTTCCATTATCTGTATTTGTTGAATAGTTAAATCTTTTGTCATAGCATTTAATTGTTCCACTTTTTCTGTAGACTTCTGTATAGATGATTCTTGAATTTGAATGTCAAGGCTGCTTTTTTCTTTTTCCCTACTGTTTCTTATTTCATCTCAAGCTGTAAGGAGAGTTTGGACAATTGCTTTTAGAATACAAAAAATTTGTTGCTGTCCTTCCTCTGTAGGAAAAGTCCATTCCTGTTTTTCTTCCATTGTAGTATATTAAAACTGAAAGCTTACAGTCAGAAAGTCCACTAACTGAAAATTAGAGCTGATTTTTTTACAGCTGGTATTTCAAGGTTGGATATATCTTATCTCTTTTCTAAGCTGTCAACAAGTCTCTCTTAGACAATAACAGGTTACAATCTCAAATTCAGCCAGCAAATGTCACCCCAGAGTTATTTTGATCTTTTCAGTTTTTTTCTTCTATTTCAAAGAAAAAAACCAACCCAGATCTTCAGTAAAAATAGGGAATAAAAATCAAAGAAAAATAAAGAATAGAAAATTAAAAATCTTAAGGTAAAGGTAAAGGTTCCCCTGCACATGCGTGCTAGTCATTTCCGACTCTAGGGGCCAGTGCTCATCTCCGTTTCAAAGCCGAAGAGCCAGCGCTTGTCCGAGGACATCTCCGTGGTCATGTGGCCAGCATGATTAGACGCCAAAGGCGCACGGAACGCTGTTACCTTCCCACCGCAGTGGTCCCTATTTTTCTACTTGCATTTTTACGTGCTTTCGAACTGCTAGGTTGGCAGAAGCTGGGACGAGTAACAGGCGCTCACTCTGTTACGCGGCACTCAGGATTTGACCCGCCAAACTGCTGACCTTCTGGTCAACAAGCTCAGCGTCTTAACCTACTGAGCCACCGCGTCCCTAAAAATCTTATAATCCACCAATTTTAGGAAATAGAGTTCCAATTAGGATCCTAGTATTTTTTCAAAATTATAAACTTTCCTGGGTAGTTGATTGCCACTATTTCTGGAGGGAGGGCTAAAATCTTCCTTCCCTCACCACAGGGGGGAAAATACTTATGCAGGTAAATAAGTAATTAGGAGACAAGACGGGTAGATTTCACTCAGTCTCTTCCACACTGCTTTAAAGATGCCAGATGGTAGATGTGACTGTCTGCAGCCTTGTGGCAGACCATATCTCTATGGTTGGCCTTTCATCTGCCAGTTTGGACAGATTTGCTGTCTCTAGCAGGAGAGTTGCTGCTCTCCCATGATCCAGAGATGGCCCCTCCTTGCTGGTCGCCTCTAAAGGGTGACTTTTGACCCTTTTCAGGGTGCCCCAGCGATACGAAACTGGGTGAGGGAGATGAGAGTCATCTTCCACATGTCCATGGCGGCTGCACGGTGAACCTGAAATCCCCACCACTGATATGCTAGCGTATCATTGATATTAGTCTTTTTCCCCTCATCTCTCCTTGTGGATGTCCTCAGATTAGTGATTTTTTTTTTTTAAAAAAAAAGCTTGTAATGCAGAGTTGACACTGCATTTATTCCTTCCAATTTGGTCATCTTCCATTCTTACTTAGCCTATGCTTTTTCCATAGCAGAAAAGAAATGAGGATTCTGACTAATATATGACTAGCCTCACTTGAATATGGCTTCACTACCTCTGTTTTTTTCTTCTCTTATGTTGCATTAATTGATGTAGACCATCTCATTCTTAATCAAGTTTAAATAAATAAGATTCCAACTTTTGCATTATTAGGCAGGACTAAGAAAGATGCCATCTGAAACTCTGGAAGGCCACCAGCAATTATTGTAAACAATGTTTACAATTATTGTAAACCAATGTTTCTAGATTCATTTCCCTATAGATCTGGTCAGAATCATATCATTCCTTCCTCATGCTCTCAGGACAATAAGAGTGCATTAGCAATAGGACAACTTTCTGTAATGTCCAGGCTATAAAGAATTCTATGGCCCCACAAAGAATCAACAAAATGCTTACCTCTACAGCCTTGTTTAGGCTAAAGTCTAGATACAATTTTAAGAATGTTAAGATTATAACTCAGTTTAACTAATGCATTCTATCAGAATTCAACTCAAGATGAAAAGGGATACTACTGAATAGCCACTTGCTCAGGAATGTTGCAGGTATTTTTGCAGTTGAGAATCTATCCAAGGATAATGCAAAATCACTAATATTTAGTAATTATAGTTAAGTTATAGACTTACTATATGTGAATGTAGAAAGATCTAACAAGTGGACATACTATTTTTAATCAAGCTATAGTCAAATTTTATTTTACTGAACAACTAATGAAAAGAATATATAATTTTGAATCTATAATTATTACGGTTCATTGCACAGTCAACCTGATGATCTTCAGACTGGAGTTGGCATTTTTATCTGCCTATCAAGCCCTTCCCAAGAGCCTCATGTAGGCAGATGTAGATTTATTATTTATTTATTTTTCACATTTTTGAACCACCATCTATCTCATATCCTGGCAAAGGGTAAATTAAAGTTGTAAAATGTTTATATGTAGTTGAGCAGGAGAAGACTGGATGTTAGTCTTCTGCTCTTGACATGCCAATTTTTTTTGTGAGTTTCAGTTTTAGGAGCTTTTTTGGCATGTCAAGAGCAGAAGTGGGGCCGTTCCCTCTCTGTTTCCAGGATGGCTTCGTGGGCCACATGAAACCACTTCATGGGCCAGATCCGGCCCCCGGGCCTTGTGTTTGACATGTATGAGGTAGAACATACATTGCCTTTTCTTCTTAAGGACAGGCTGATTCATATGCATGTTTGGGTTAGGTACTAGCATCAACAAAATGAGCTTTGGATTTAGTTAAGTCCCAGTGGATATAAACAATCTAGATGAATGACCTAGACTTAAAAAAGGTTGACAAAGCCACATGGTTAGAAAATTGTAGCCTACCTCGTGCTTCCTTAGTAGATTTGTAGATAAAGTAAATCTTAGTAGTTTTTCAAACTTTGCCCCAAGATTTTATCTACACAAGCTCCTTGAAAACCTGTGCATTCAAAAAATTCTTGAGTTAAATGAAGCATGCACTGTGATGTATAAGATTGGTCCTAGAGATTTCATATGTAGTTCCACCCATTCACCCAAGAAAATATGGCCTTGTTTTTTAAGTGATCCGATATCATCTTAAACTTTTCAGTTCCATCCCTATCCATCCAAAAATGCAGGCATTCAGACATAATAGATCCACCAATATTATACAGACAACAAGATGTGATGGTTCCACATAACAATAAAATATTTCCAATTTCAGCTAAAACATTAAGAGCCCGTTTTTTAAAATTTCACATTATAGATGTGTTATTTTTTGTATTTTGGATGTACAGGATGTGTATTATAGTGATGAAAGGAAAAGGGTTTTTTTTCTCCATTTCTCACCAACCGAGTATATTTTATGATTAATATTAGGCACTATGAATGCCTTACTGTAGCTACCTGGGTATTGTCATTGACAAATTAACAAAATTAACCTGCTGAAATCAGACTATCTACACCATCCACAATTAAAATACCAGTAATAATGAAATAGCATATTATTAATCCTCTTTTAAATGTTCAATCTTTATGTGAAATATAAATAACCATGCAACGTTTCTCAGATCCGTATTTTAGAGGATTGATGAATGGAAATAATGATATACATATACATACATTTGTATAGATTTTTTTTAAAGCACAGTTGCAGGTGAATTTAAATGCATTCAGTCATTTAAGAATCAGCAGTCAAGTTTAGCAGTTGAATAGTCAATTTATCATATATCCAGATGTACCTTTTAATGAGGAAAATGTATGACTGGTATAAACAGCTGCAACTGGTCAATGTTGTTGTAAGTTCTTTGTTCAAATATATATCCAAGCCTGCATGTGGCTACCCATGAAGCTTGCAAGCACTAGGAAAAAGCTATTAGTTGAAATATGTATTAAAAATTCAAACTATTTGCAACTTTACTGCACACCCACCCCCCACACACAATCATTCACTTACAAAATGGAAAAACAGCTTTTCTGCTATGGTCTCATGGACATTGTAAGCATACTATGACGTATCAGGTGTGCTTTCCCCTGATAAATCTTCTCCTTGGTTCTGCTGCTGAGTATGGAAGTTATACCACTCTAAACAATGTAGGAAGATGTTGTAAAGTTAAGAGAGATGGAAAGAAAATTGAATCATGTTGTTTGAGATTTGTAGTTTCAAAATTCACAAAGAATTGTGCTCAGGCTGAATCAAAATAATAATAATAATAATAATAAAAAAAGGAAATCATGGATTGTGCTGCAGCAACCTAGGAAATAACATGCTTGAAAAACATTTCAGTAACTGAATTCCATATCTGCCCAGTTATTATTAGAAGGAAGTATCTATACATACCTGCACCTGGGCAGAGAAGCTTAGAGCAGCTTCAGAAATAACCATGCAATATTAAAAAGGATCTCTGCACTTCTTCAGAAGCTGTTGCACAGTTCTAGTACTTATGAGCTTTACTTAAGACAAATAAGAAACAATCTTTTGAAGAAAGTGATTCTCATGTTGCAGGTGTTCTCACAAAGAGGTTATCATGGGGAAGAGCTTGTCTATTCACAAGATGACTGCACTGATGAGTGTGATTATCCAGTAGAAGGAGGGAGCGCTAAGCTTACCTTAAACCAGCTTCTCTAATGCTAGGAGGGTCTCTGAAACTTCAATTTAACATTCATTTCTGTTCTGAACAGATGGGTGGTGCACATTAGTTTTATTTCTCAAGAATGCTAATCAGGGTAATATCAAAAAAAACATTTCCTGGAAATAAAGCTGATATTGGAGACTGGTGCTTTGCTTTGCATTATGTCAATTTTTCATATAAAAATAAAATATTGTTAAAAATATTAAAATGAAATGAGCTAGTAACTAGATTCTTACTCAGGAATACTTAAAGCGGAACACATGCAACCAGCTTGTGCTTACCAGTGAACATGCATGCATATGTGACTTCATGACTCAAAATAAAATACAGGTTCATTCTATGGCTCCTGCTAGTAAAAGGCTGGAATGAATTTCAGGAGCCATGATTTTTCTAACTCATTCTTCTTTCCAACCCAAGAGAATATTAGGAAAAGATCATAAGCTGGGCTTGGGACCCTGTCCATCTGCAGAAAAAAATCTCCAACAAGTCCACAGAGCATAGGGAGAGAGGAAAAATGAGTTTGAAAATAAACAAGATAGGCCAGAAGCTAATGTAAAGAAGATCAACCCTCTGTCACCCCCCCCCCTCAAAAAAATATCCAGTGCACCCTAGCAGGAAAGATACTTTGGCAGTGCTAACTGTTCTTTCAAAACAAAACAAAAATGGTTTAAGTAATAATTATTGCTTAATTTGAAAAACAGCCATTGTAAAGAAAAATCTTAGCCTATGTGACATATGTGTTTGCTTATTTTTGTGTCTTTGTATTACAGACACTGCCCATTGTGGCCAATTGTAATAAAAATAGGGATTTAAAGCAGTATGCTAGCATGCAACCATCCAACCAAATAAAAAGCAATTTCAGTAGACAGTCCATTCTAAATGAGCATACCTACCTGAACACTAACATCTCTGCCTATTGGTAGAAACTCACCATGTAGAAAGAAAAATATGTAATGTAGTTCAAAAATTAAGTTGTTCATGTGTCCTAATTCATAATACCCCTTCATGGATTACTGCCTTGTCGTGGCGAAGGGGCTTGCGTAATTCAATGAAGCTATGAGCTATGCCGTGCAGGGCCACCCAAGACGGACAGGTCATAGCCGAGAGTTCTGACAAAATGTGATCCACTGGCGAAGGAAATGGCAACCCACTCCAGTATCTTTGCCATGAAAACCCTATGGACAGTACCAAAAGGCAAAACGATATGACGCTGGAAGATGAGCCCCTCAGGTCGGAAGGCGTCCAATATGCTACTGGGGAAGAGCAGAGGGCTAGTACTAGTAGCGCCAGAAAGAGTGAAGCGACTGGGCCAAAGCCGAAAGGACGCTCAGTTGTGGATGTGTCTGGTGGTGAAAGGAAAGTCCGATGCTGTAAAGATGTTCTCTCCATAGGAACCTGGAATGTAAGATCCATGAATCAAGGAAAGCTGGACGTGGTCAAACAAGAGATGACAAGACTAAACATCGACATCTTAGGTATCAGCGAACTAAAATGGACAGGAATGGGTGAATTTAATTCAGATGACCATCAGGTATACTACTGTGGGCAAGAATCCCTCAGAAGAAATGGAGTAGCCTTCATAGTCAATAAAAGAGTAGGAAAAGCAATACTGGGATACAATCCTCAAAATGACAGAATGATCTCAGTTCGAATCCAAGGCAAACCATTCAATATCACAGTAGTCCAAGTCTATGCCCCAACCACCAGTGCTGAAGAGGATGAAATTGACCGGTTCTATGAAGCCCTACAGCACCTTATTGAACTAACACCAAAAAATGATGTTCTTATCATCATGGGGGATTGGAATGCTAAAGTAGGAAGCCAAAAGATAACCGGAATAACAGGCAAGTTTGGCCTTGGAGTGCAAAATGAAGCAGGGCACAGGCTGATAGAATTCTGTCAAGAGAATACGATGGTGATAGCAAACACTCTTTTCCAACAACCCAAGAGACGGCTCTACACATGGACATCACCAGATGGTCAACACAGAAATCAGATTGACTAT
>JAKJMR010017033.1:11996-37270 GCA_024449315.1 Daboia siamensis
GGGAGGAAAGCCATGGCAAATCTAGACAGCACACTAAAAAGCAGAGACATCACCCTGTCAACAAAAGTGCGTATAGTCAAGGCTATGGTCTTCCCAGTTGCAATGTATGGCAGTGAAAGTTGGACCATAAAAAAGGCTGAGCGCCAAAGAATTGAGGCCTTTGAACTCTGGTGCTGGAGAAGACTCCTGCGAGTCCCTTGGACTGCAAGGCGATCAAACCGGTCAGTCCTAGAGGAGATCAATCCTGACTGCTGTTTAGAAGGCCAGATCCTGAAGCTAAAACTCAAATACTTTGGCCACCTAATGAGAAAGAAGGACTCACTGGAGAAGAGCCTAATGCTGGGAAAGATTGAGTGCAATAGAAGAAGGGGACGACAGAGAATGAGGTGGCTGGATGGAGTCACTGAAGCAGTAGGCGTGAGCTTGGATGGACTCCAGAGGATGGTGGAGGACAGGAAGGCCTGGAGGAATGTTGTCCATAGGGTCGCGATGGGTCGGACACGACTTCGCAGCTAACAACAACAACAATTCATAATAAGTCAGTTATTTGTCAAAAATAAAGAAATGGGAATTCTGATATTTTCCCATTATTGCTTTATGTAAATTACATCCAGTTTGGTGGTGAGTTGCATCTGGAGTTTTATATTGCAATTATTAAATTCACATATAATGAAATTGGCAGGTGTAATAAATTGTACCGTATATTTGTGTAAGAGTTGTTAAAAACAGAAAAAATTTTGAAGAATAAAAATGAAAATTAGATAAAAGAATCACAAGGCACCTATTATTAACCCGTTGTTTTGCTTTATGACTATACTTAATACAGTACAATCTAGAAAGAACAGATCATTATCTCCCAATCTATGATACAATTAATGAAATACTTTTAAAAAAGAAAAAAAACAATGCTAAATACAAATGGATGATAATTTGACAGGTGATTTAAATTGTGGTGTTTTTTTTAAAAAAACTAGCTTTAAAACACAGTATTAAAAATTATTTGAATTGCATTGCAAAACATGGTATATATTTGCATATATTAGATTCTATGGAGTAAAGGAACTACTTTTCAGCAAGCATACAGCAAAAAATGGAATCCCTTTACGGTATGTTGATTCTGGTTAGGGAATGCTGGGACTTGAAATCCACATATTTTAAAAATAGTTTGAAAAATACTATTCTATTGAATCAATTTGTTCATAACTGCCAGCACTGATGTGTGGGTGTGTGCAAGATGGGAACAAGAAAGGCAGCATGATGAAAATATCATAATGCAAATCCCACCCCTTCTACACATACATCCTGACATCATGCTTATGTACAAAAGGGTAGAACTAGAAGTGCAACCCTCGTTTTGTCATTTTGTTGAAAGCAACAAAGCCCTGTGGATGCCCATACAGTGTATATGCATTATCAAATTAGTGCAGAATAGTGAGATAACATTTTAGCTGTATTACTCTAAATTACTGTATGCTGATCTGGAGTAAGCCCCACTGAGCCATGGCCCTTTGAGAGTGGTGAAACTTATGGATCCTTTCTCAGAAAAATGTATTTATATGCATAATATAAAATATAGATAGTATTACAAAGGAAAACAATTACACTGAAATACAATTATGTGAGCCTTAAATAGTTTTACAAACATTTTTTGTACTCTAGAGCAGGGGTCCCCAACCTGTGGGCCATGGCTTGATGGTGGGCCATGGCCTACTGGCCACCAGGCCACAGGACAGGCTGGCCACCTCACTCCCCCCCCCCCACTCATGCTAGTGCCATAGCCACAGTTTGCAAAAACAGGACACTGTGCCTCGGAGTGCAAAAATGGGCCACCACACTGCAGGGTGCAAAACGGGATGCCGCCACACTTCAGGGCATGAAAATGGGATGATGCTGCACCTCGGGGTGTGAAAATAGGATGCCACTATGCCTCAGGGTGCAAAAATTGGCCACTGTGCTGCATGAAAATGGAACACTACTGTACCTCAGGGTGCAAAAACGGGACAGCACAACGCCTTGGAGCATGGAAACAGAGTGCTGCATCATGCAAGAATGGGGCAGGGCTAGTGAGCATCATGCGGTCACTAGCCCCACCCTGTTTGTGTCATGCACATGTTCACAGCCCCATGTGCATGCGTAAAATGCTTTCCCCTCCCTTTCCCTTCGGTCCGCCAAATGAGAAAGGTTAGTGACCTCTGTTCTAGAGGCCATACATTTCTTTGTTGCCTACATAAATTGAACAGAAAGCTACTTTCCAGAGGCTAGTGAAAGTAAGATTATTATTTTTTTCCCCATCCAAGTTTCTGGACCCACTGAAATCTATCCAAAGGCCTCCAGGTGAAGAACTCCTGGGCCAGAATCTTCTACACTGGATAATGATTTTGTAACCTCAGAATTTACCATCACTGTAGTCATGAATAAGTTTTTATGGCTATGATCATTCCTGAAAATCATGATTGGAAGATAACATATTAACTCAGTGGGACTTGCATTTGGAGACAACACGTTAATCTATGCTAGCTGGGAAATTCTGGGAGTTAAAGTCCATGCGTCTTAAAGTTGCCATGGTTAAGAAATCCATTAATCTAATGGTGCAAACTGTTGCTGCATTGTAATACAAATAAAAGCTTCCCATTTTTGTAATCATCTTTTGTTTATATAGGGGTCATGTGTATGGGTTGTTAAGCCTTAAATAACTATAAATAAATAAGTCCTTACATTCTCAATATATTAATAAAAAACAAAAACTGCTTTGAATGTATACATAAATAAAACATTTCATGGGTTATTCAGAAATATAGAATTGATTCTTCATAGATATCCTTTGTATATATTAGCCAAACTGGAAAGTTACATATTGTGAATATATATCTTCTTTTAAGCAGGTCAACTATACACTCTGGATTGTAGCACTCCTGTTACGAACAAGGCTCTGTGAGATCCTTTATTGTTTTTTCTCCAGGTTTTTATACAAGTATTTTCATTTCTATGTATACTCTTGATTTTAGTCTTTTAGGTACTTAACATTTTCAAAGTCCCATCTTAATTGTTATATTAATTGCTATATTAATTGCTATGTTTACATGTTACCTCAAATAAATATGTTGTGAGATTAGACCTAGAAGTCTTCTACAAAGTAAACTAGTCCTTTTTTCAAAATCTTGGGTAATTTCAGAAAACATAGCCTGCATTAAACTAAAAGTGTATTTCCCTTTTTGGAGGTAGGCAAGGGACACATAGATGTGCCATAATTTTCCAAATTATAGTGCACTTTGAGATAAACTGCAGGACAATAATTGTTTATCAGGGAAAGTTTTTCACAGTTAATGAGCTGGTCAGTTAAATGAAGGTATTGCAAATGTTTGCTGTGTCAAAGACCAAGGAGAAACAATACTAGAATTGGCTGACTAATGAAAGAAATTCTTTTCAAAAGTATTTTGAGGGAAAGTTGTTGACACTATGGCATTTGTTCAAATAATGAATCTAGTAGCTACAAAAGAAGAAGAAACAATTATGAAATATTTCAGAAAATACTGTTTGCCATTACTTAATGACTCCAGGAAATAAAATATTGCTATCTTCTTCATTTGCAAATCTCTGGCATTATCACAAACACTGCAATACTGTACTGTAATGATCAAGACTGTTTGTCCATGCTATCACAGACATCAGAATAAATGCTGTGAGTAAAGTTCTCAGTAAAATTAAATTAGTGGTATTAATAAACTGTATTTAAAATCCAGATAACCATGTAGTTTGTTTTTTTTAAAAGGAGTTCAATATGGATAATTTTAATTGTGCATCTCTGACAAAACTCTACTATGAAGAACAGAAAGCCAGGTTCTGTAATCCAATCCATGAAAGTTAAAAAAAACAAACACATCATTTGATATAGGCCAGGGGTGTGAAACTGCCAGCCCATGGGCCAGTTGCATCATACGGAAGCCGTGCCCACCCCAGCTCTGGCATTGCAAAAAAGTCATGATACGTTGTGACACGTCACGTGACGCAGTGAGTTTGACACCCATGATATAGGCCCATGGAAAAACTTTAAAAGTGACCTTATTTATAAGATATTGCTGATGATGACATAGACTCTATGCACATGTAAGCAAAAGCATAACTAAACTTAGTTTTCCAGTACAAATATCCCTGAATAATTATTGCATATAAAAATCTACTCTCCAATTTAATAGTACTATCCATAAAAAAAGCATAGGGCATTCTGAAAGGTACTTTTAGCTTTACTTCTCCTATATAAAAAAGGTGACCGATTCACCCAACCATTCTTCACATTATCAAAGGCAAAGGCAGTTATATTTTTCAATGCTTCTATATTTAATATATATGGAAGTGATAGCCTTTTATGCTGTCAGTCTGAGCATAAATGTGAAGTACTGAAAAGGTCAGTTATCTGGACTTTTTTATGTAGCTTATGCTAAGACCTAACTCTAGAAAGCTATATTATACAAAGTCAATTATTACCAATGACCATGTTCCTTTGCTCTTACAGTTTCTAAACTTCTCTCTTAAAATACAGTATCCATTTGAGAAGTAACTAGGCAAAAGAACAATTCTTATACTGCTTACTTTGGTGAAATTCTATTTTTTGCTCAAGAACATGTATACTGACATTAAAGATTAAAGCATTTCAAAGTAAAATGAACTCTAAGATAGGGAGGATAGTTTTAGATGCACAATTCTTACTTATCTTTATTTACAAATATTTGCAGATGATATTTTTCTTTGGCATGCTGAACATTATCTTTAAGGGATCCAAGCTTCATGTAACTTCTGTCTAAATTGAATGAGTTTCTCTAGCCTGAATTTCCATGTGGTTCTCTAGTACCATGGTGCTTGTTAAGTATTCAGTTCTTGCAGGCATTAAGTGAGACGAGGTGTTCAAACAACACGTTTATTCAGAGTCAGAACATAACATAAGCAAGCTAATAGCTGCTGCGCAGCTATTTATATGGTTGGCCTCTAGGCAGCAACCAATAGATTTGAAGGAGCAGTTTCCCACCCCAAACCTACTTAACTGCCCAGAGACAGCAAGTCTAACTCAGACAGCAACCATTATATAAGATACAAAAGTAGGTCAGCCATTATACATTACAGTTACTCTTCCCATTTTATTTCATCTTCTTGCTTTAAAACTAGGGCTACTGTTTTCTGGGTTACAAATCATTGGCTCTTCACTTCCATCCAGTGATTCTCAACGTTTTTGCTGTTCAGATATGACAATCCACCTGCAAAGTCTGAATTTTGGAGGCAGAGCTTTTCTCTGAAGATCTGTTCCTAGCATTCAGAAGGTGCAGGTTTTTTATTTATGTTCAGTGTGTTGGATAGAATAAATTGGTTGCAATTCTAATAAACCCACATGATTCCTTGTTGATATACGGTAAGATTATTATTATTCTGGAAGTCATAACATGTTTATTATACCTCATATGGTGAAATCTTAAATATATGCTTAAAAACAAAGTCCTGTTGTATTCAAAGGGACAATTTCCCTAGTATTTGAGTATAGGATTACAGATTTATTACACTTTTTACTTATGAAGCACTGATTCCATTTAAAGGCTGTAGTTACAAGAAAACACACACAGGTATGAGCAATTATGAATGTATATAGAGTAGCCGATTACTTTCTTGTGTGATACAGAAAGGCTAAATGACACCTGCAGGCATTTTATTTTCATCTTAAAATAATAATACTGCAGGCACATCATTTAGTTCTACAACACAAGTAATATGGCAAATAGTAAGACCAATTCATTGTTTTCTCTTTTGTGCTTTCCTTTTGCTGCTGAAGTGCTCTTGCTTTTGGACTGAGAGACAAAATACACACACACAAAACACACAGATATAGAATATATGAATGCAGAAGCTTTCAGAAATAATTGCAGGCATTATGCTTGAAGATGCTAAATTTGTGACCAGGTTAATTGTGTACTGTATCTACAAAGTCCTGGATGATCTTTCCAAGAGTCCAATTGAAAAGACATTTATTTTAGCAGACTAAGAGGGTAAGCAGTTATTAAAGAAAAAAGCAAATTATTAAAGCTGAACATTTGATTCCCTTTATTCTGATAGTGGTTTCCTGATTGAATCTCTAAGTTTGGGGCTATTAGTTTCCACCCCAAACTCCATTTGATACTTTTTTCCCATGAGAAACATTAGCTATAAAATTCAACCCATTTCTAATAACAGAAGCTGAAATGCCTGATATATTCCTCAGTAAACAGGTATTGTATCCATCTTGGAAATTTTAGTTCTCAAAATAATCCTCTACAGCGGATGCTATTTCTTCTGTTCTCCATTTGAGCTTGGTGCACTTAGAGGAAAGAAATACTTATACTTATGTACGTTTATTGTTTTGTTGACTTCAGTTCGACATTTAATACAATCATTCCCCAGCATCTAGTAGACAAACTGGGCCTTTTAGGCTTAAACACTCCTTTGTGCAATTGGATTCTTTATTTTCTTACTAACAGACCCGATATGTGCGAGCTGGAATAAGTACTTCCAACACCATTTTCTTGAACACAGATTCTCCTCAGGGCTGTGTCCTAAGTCCACTGTTGTTCACCCTGTTGACCCATGACTGTTGTGCTAGGTTTGCCACCAGCCATATTGTGAATTTGCGGATGATATAACAGAGGTGGGCCTTATTCAAGATGACAGTGAGGGTGTTTGGTGAACTGGTGTAAGGAAAACAGGAGGTTGAGGGTTTGTTGAACTGGTGTAAGGAAAACAGTCTAGTTTTAAACTTTGGAAATCATTGTCGATCTCCTCTGTGCATTAATGATTCACCTGTGAAGATGGTTACAAGCATCAAATTCCTGGGTTTGCAGTTAATGAATAGGCTGGCCTGGTTGCTCAACAGTAAGACACTGGTGAAACAGGCACAGAAGTGTCTGCATTTTCTGCATCGCATGAGAAAAACACATCTTCCTTCCCCTGTCCTTACCACTTTCTACACAGGGATGATCGAGAGCATCCTGTCATACAGCATTACAGTCTGGTTTGCAAGCATCACTACTTCAGGCAGGAAGGCAGTACAGAGAGTGATGAGAATGGCAGAAAGGATTATTGGCAATTCCCTCCCTTCCATCCAGGTTATAGCACAGATGCGTTGCTTCAGCAGGGTCTGCAAGATTGTCTGGGACACTACACATCCTCTTCACAACCTGTTTTCCTTGTTGCCTTCTAGGAGAAGGCTTTGTGATATCCGAAGCAGAACATCCAGATTCAGTCACAGTTTCGTTCCATACAGTATTAACCTTGTGAACTATAAAGCTTCCTCTTTCTGTTATGTATTCAAGATGGACAGTGATTAATATTAATATGTTATTTATATGTAAGGGTGTAGTTTTATACATGTTGCATATAGCATGTTTAAATGTGTGTTATGTATATGTACACTTTGAGAGCAAGCAACTAAATTTCATTTTTAATGTGTGCCAATGTGCTCACAGTAAAAAAAATTACAATAAAGGTTATCTTATCTAGTTAATATATGTTTATCTCCTTTCTTTTAGAACTTACCTTATTTGAGGTCCTACTAAGTGGTTATACTTCTCTTTATTTGGACATTCATCTTTCTCTTATTACAAGGCTCCATAATTCTGTTGACACATTAATTTTTGTAGCCTGGCAGTACCATCCTGTGCACTCTAATGCAGAAGTCTACCTGGACCACAAGAGCTTACTGTTAGGAAACAAAACTATGGACTTCAAGCAGTAATGTTTCAGATGAATGATGATCAGTGTACCTTATCCTTCCTTAAATCAAGTGTTCTTGGTTAAGGAACCCTAGGTAAGTATGAGGGTTCCTCATGTCCAAGTTGAAGGAATGTCAGGAATCTTTCTTTCATAAAAAGCTTTTTGCATTTTCTACTTGGAGGTAAACTGCAATACTATGAAAAAAAGTTGGTAACATATTATGACCCTCCAAGGCATCAAGGAAAGAAGTCAGCTTTAGGAAATATACCAGACCTTGATGAAAGGAATAGTTACATGATAGGGAATGGATATAACAAGTCAATAAAACACTGCTGCTTCTAAGGGCAAAATAACACAAATAGCTTTAAACTCTAGGATAAGAATGTGGATAGACTACTATTTATTACAGTAATTTTCTAATTTATTGGGATTTAATTCACATAAACACACTGTATTATTATAATATAGTTAACTATTTGGGGTGGCTATTTTAAGCTGAAAGATGGGGACAGAAATATGACTGCATCCTATAAATATGCAATATGCCCCCTTGATTTTCTTTTGAAATAAAAATCCTGGGTGCAAATCACTGAAATCTAGGATCCTATGCTAAAATAAAATAATTCCTTTTACTTTGACCAAAAAAATGAAGCCTACTAATCTGTATCAATGTTTATCTTTTCAAATACTGCTAACTAAAATGTTTACTTATACATAATCATTATGGGCTTAATGAGATTTTATGTACAGGACATAAAATTAGAAATACAGTCTGAGGGCTGCTTCTTAGTGCTGAATAACTTCATGTAGTTGTGCATCTGTATATATGACCATTTGAGCCATGTAAATATGAATTCTAGCTGCAGTCATATATGGACACATTTAAATTACAATTTCCAAAGATTTAATATTTTTGTCAAAATTAGAAAAAAATGATAATAGATTAAAAAAATGTGATAGCCATTTCTATTCCTATAAGTTATTATGCACATTTCTGCCCAGAAAATAAATGGTATGAGTTGCTTGTATTTTGTATTATTGCTGAAATACTACATGGTTTATAATTTACATCCTCCCTTTTTCTTTGCCCCTCCTTGCAGTTTTTTTAAGCACCTGTTAATTGTCCTGCTAGATAGAGAGGGTTAATTTTTTTCTTCCAACCAGAAATATGTATTTAATATGTGAGCAAATTTGGTGCTCATTGATAGAGCAACACTGGGAATGATCTTGCTTTATGTACCAGTTACAAGGTTTAAAATCATTATATGTCATGCAATATTAGTTTTTATTAGTCACCATTAACAAGATGCTTTCTATTGGATTCTTATTTAGTTTTTTTAAAAAAACTGTTCCAAAGATGCACACAGAAAAATCTTCAAGTGTCAGCTATATGAAATTAAAGAACTATTTACCTTTTCTAAGAAAATCATATATATCTAAATAGGCATCTTTTACCGTTTGCATAGTAGATTGGAAATTAGCATTTTTGTTCATTTCCTCATGTATGCACAATGCCTGGAAGAGTAATACGCCATGCATATCAGATCAGCCAGCCTACAATTTTGTACAATATATTATTTGACAATCTAAAATTCGTAATTTGCATGAAATTGCTTAATTAAAATACAGTCACTCAAGGTATTGATTTCTCTGGCTGGCAGAATCCATGTACTAAAGGCGGGCTACAGAAAGAGGGTAATCTTGTCAAAAGGAACAGTAAAATATGAACGGACACTCGCCCACGCTGCACTTTCACTTTTAGCTACAAGACACTGAAACCGGCAAAGAAATTTACAAGAGCAACTCTGGCATTTTGCCAATGAATCTGCATCGGGGACTCTAGGAATCCTTCGCTCCCCCAACCTTTTATTTCTCTTCTCCGGTACGAAAGAAGAGTAAGGAGGGGGGATGTTCTTTCTTTAAGCAGTCCGTTCAGTGCTTTCGACAGCTTGATTCCCCGTTTTCAAGATTTGAATATCTTTTGAACATTACCGATAAAATGATCCAACCTTCCCTTCCCAGTTGTCAAGACTAGAAGTCATAATTATTCCCCCTCTCTTAACAAATAGCTCCACATTTTCATAAATAGATAATTCTCTAATTGATCCAGACTACCCTACTTTGCATAACATTTCCAACATATGCCTTCCACCCCCCGAGTGGGGGTGAAAGGCAACATTTCGCAAATAACCTTACTGGAGAGTGAAATGAGTGAAAAGGTGACTGAAAATGTCTGGGAGGGCGAGTGATCATTCTCATGGAAAGGATATTAAAAACGAAATCTGCGGGAAACATGATTTTTTAAAATTGAGAGAGGGAAACATTTGCAGAATGTTTGTTGACTTCTTTTCAGTTCATTCGGCGGAATAGGAATAATTGAGAGAGAGAGAGAGAGAGAGAAAGCTAAAAAAGTGAAAGTCGATGCTTTGGTAGCACCAAAGAGTCCGTCCGGCATGCGCAGGGAAAGGAGGTCGATTTAGGCAAAACAGGCAGAAAAAGGGAATCGCCTTAGCCAGGGTTTTCCTCAGGGAAATAGATTTTAGTTTTGAACCGAACACATTTCGTATTTCCCGTTTTTGACGATACCTTATTCGGAAAAATGACGATAGTCATTTCGAGTGCATGCCAACCATTGACGTAAAGACAACTCATGTCATTATTGCCCACCCCGTTGAGCCTCCTCCCACCCCCAAACATTCTCCCAATTTCTTTGCATGTCTTCGGATATGTAGACTTACAACTTACTCCCGACCTTCTGAATACTGTTAGGATTGCGTTGCCCTCCTCAGTCTGCAATCTAATAGCCACCTACCTATTCCTGAGAAAGCCCGACTGAATACAAGTGGGAGTTATTTCTGAGGGAGCGGCACTGTAAAACTACAAGTCTGCGCGCACCCTTCTGGTTAGATCTGCGTCGGACTGTTCAGTCACCTTATTCAAGCGCAAACTATTTGGGGTTTTGCTTCGGATTCCTCTCTGTCCAAATCTTTGGCTACGCTCGTTTGCAGCTACCGAAATTACCCGAGAAGGCGCAGTTTAACACCCTCCCTGCTGTAAACATTGCTCCCCCACCTATTGGAAGGATGTGAGAGAAAACCGCTTGTGGCCCCTTTGGATTTCTCTCTCTCTCTCTCTCTCTCTCTCTCTCTCTCTCGCATAACTTAAGTTCTTGTAAAACACGCAGCCTTGGAAGCCTCGTTCTCTGTTCAAGTGGGAGACGCTTAGGGAGACAATCGGCTAGAAGGCTGTTCAGATGCTCGGATTTCCTCTTCTTTGTCCTCCTCGCAAACGTTTTAGTCAATATTCCCGTGCATTTGTCGGTAATTAAATAGGCGACATTTAGGAAGCTGAAGGGCACTTCAATCAATCAATCAATAAATGCGAAGGAACCGGGGTGGTTTGTTATAGACTCGCGCGGCGAAATCCTTGGTACTGAAAGTTGGGGGGGGGGGGCAGTCATTAAGACGACTGGGGAGGGCGAAAAAGCCCGGAAGACTTAAGGAAAAAATGATGATGGAAACCCTCCTCCTTCCCTTCTCTGCCCTTGCAGTTCATTGAACATCCCGCTTCTTTTGCGCACCAAACACAGTTCTTTTTGTGTTAAGTATCAAAGGCGTCGCCGCCATGTGAACTTACTAACTATGTCCAAAAACCACCTAAGTTAAAGAAAAGCGCCTAAAAAGACCCATCCAAAAGGCCCAATCAAAAGCTCCACGGTTCCCGCGCGCCGCTGCAAAAGTATCTCTTGCACGGCCAGATAAGGCGGGAAACAGAAGCGGACGAGATAGAGCAGAAGGGTTGGGTTCCCCTTCGCCTCTTGGCATAAGCCACCCGTCTGCAACTCACCTGCTGACGGGGAGTCAAAGCCTATTTGAATTCCTTTAAGAGACTGGAAGTCGTAAAGAAGGGGCGCACATTCAAGAACTGAAAGAGGAAAAGAGGGCGGCGGTTGCGAAGGGGATGAAAGAAAAGGAAAGAGAAGTGAGCGAGTAAGAGAGGATTGCTATGGGGTAGCTGCACCATGAGCCTCTGCTGCCCTCAACAGCCTCCGTGTGTTAAAGCGGGCCACGCAGTTTGGGGCAGAGTTAATTGGGTCTGTGATGACTTCGGGAAGGTCCTGAAGCAGGGGCCTTCTCTCTCCAGAGCTATCCAGAGCAATTTATATGTAGGAGAATATCTGACAGCCTTTGCTGAAATGTTTGTGTTTTTATGTCCTTCCACCCTCCCTACTGCCCCATCTTTTTTCTCTCCAACATAAAGATTCTCCCGTTCCTCTTCATTTTCCTTCCTTCCTTCCTTCCTTCCTTCCTTCCTTCCTTCCTTCCTTCCTTCCTTCCTTCCTTCCTTCCTTCCTTCCTTCCTTCCTTCCTTCCTTTCCCTGGTTGCTCCTCCTCCTCCTCTCACCTTGCTGTTTTCTCAGATCACGACTTGTTTCTCAGGGTCATGTTTCTGTATGTACCTATATGTGTGCGCTTTCTGTGCCTGTGTATGTGTAGTAAGGAGACTAATTTTCACTTGCTAATTTCCTAGCAGGGGGAGAAAAAGAAAGAAAGCAAGGTGCGGGGAGAGAAAAAGAAAGAAAGAAAAAGTGGGAGTGCAACGGGCTCCCCGCTGCCAGTGCTGATCAAATGGAACAACAAGGGCAATGCAGCTAATATGGGAAGCTATTTAGTGGCACGCTGCCTTTTGAAATGATGATGATAATGGATTCAGTCTGCTCATTAATGGAGCCAGAGTGCTCATTAGAGTGAACAAACAAGCCAGGTTGTCAGCACTGAAAATGCCAAGTGCTTGTTTCTATTTTATCTGAGGAGTCTAGAGACACTGATTTTACCATTTATTTCCCCTTTCTGCGCTTGACCCCAAAGCTCCCCTCAGCATCAAAGTCCGTCTTGTGGTGGAGCTGCTACATTTTGTAGCTTCTCCCTGGCTCATCTCAGCTTCAAGGTCACAGGCCTTAAAAGAGCACTGGTGCTAGAAGGACTGTGTATACTGTATATATATGTGACACTTCGACATGATGTGCAACCAATAATTCCCTGGGACACAATAAATTTTAAAAAGCATAACAACAATAGTAGTTTTAACTGTATTTGCCATAGTTGTTAGTTGAGGAGGAAGTATTGTCCAATCTTTTAGAACCCAATTAACTAATTTGTAATGTAAACTTCATGATAGATCTGTGGTCAGTCTTGTTTTCCAGGACCTGATCAAACAGAGAGACCATATTCAAGCAAGCAGAATCCGACTCAGAATAGAGCTGAAAGGGACCTTTGGAGATCTTCTAGTCCAGCCCCCTGCTCAAGCAGGATATCCTATACCATTTCAGACAAGTGAGTGTCTAGTCTCTTCTTAAAAACCTCCAGTGATAAAGCAACCACAACGTATGAAGGCAAGCTGTTCCACTGGTTAATTGTCCTCACTGTTAGAAAGTTTCTCCTTAATTCCAGGTTGTTTCCCTCCTTGATTAGTTGTTTCTTGTCCTGCCTTTGGTTGCTTTGGGAAATAAATTGACCCCCTCCTCTTGGCAGCCTCTCAAATACTGGAATACTGCTATCATGTCCCCCCAGTCCTAGACTAGAGTAGCCAAACCTAAATCCTGCAACCGTTCTTCATATGTTTTAGTCTCCAGGCCTTTAATCATCTTATTTGCTCTTCTTTGTACTTATTCCAAAGTCTTGAAATCTCTTTTGTAATGTGGTGACCAAAACTGCAGCATTCCAGGTGTGGTCTTACTAAGGCTTTATAAAGCAGTACTAATATTTCATGTGATTTTGATTCTATGCTTCTGTTTATACAGCCAAGGATTGTATTGATTTTTGGGGCTGCTGCTGCACATTGCTGACTCATGTTTAAGTGATTGACCACTAGGATTCCAAGGTCCCTCTCACAGTTACAGTGTTTGCTTTTCTCCATATTAAGTTTCATTTTCTTGGATAGGGCCCATTGTTCAAGTCTGTCAAAAACATTTTGGATCCTGAACTTGACTTCTGCGGTGTTGGCTATTCCTGCCAGCTTAGTGTCATCTGCAAATTTGATGAGTTTCCCTTCTGCTTTCTCTCTACAGCCTGTTACTTCCTTGCCATCTTCTCTCTTTAGTGAACCAACTGTTTCCTTGACTTTTTTCTTGTTATTTATATGCTGAAAGAAACTTTTTAAATTACCTTTGACTTTTGTTACAAGTCATCAGCACTAGCACTGATGATATTGCCTAATTAGGGTAATGAAATGTCTGGAAGAAAACAAGGAAGCTCAGAGAATAGGAAGGATCCCTCATTTCAACCCTGAGCTACAAATATTCTTTTAAAGAACTCTTTGTTCATTCTGAACCTTTGCTTTCCTGACTTCATCTTTGCAGATTCAAGCTATCTGCTGATATTCTGCTTTAGTTATGTGTCCTTCTTTCCATTTCTTGTACTTATCCTTTTTGTCTTTCAGTTTATCAGAGAGATAGTTATACAACCATGCTGGTTTCTTGGATTTCTTGTTTTTCTTTTTTAGTGGTATTGTTTTGGACTAGGTTTTTATTACTGTATTTTTCAGTGTTACCCTTGCTTCTTGAGTTGTTTTACCTTTTAGGAGTTTTACCCATGAAATTTTGCTTAGGCTCTCTCTGAGTTTGTTAAATTCAGCTCTTTTAAAACTGAAGACACTGATTGGAAGAATAGAATAGAATAGAATAGAACTGGAATGGACCTTGGAGGCTTCTAATCCATCCCCTTGCTCGAGCAGGAGAACCTATACCATTTCAGACAAGCAACTGTCTATCTCTTCTTAAAAATCTTTAGTGATGGAGCACCCACAGTTTCTGAAGGCAAGATGTTTGTTCTGTTTCAAGCAAAGGGGGCTACTATTGCTTCATACAGGCAGATAAACTCCATGGAAAGGGTTTCATGCAGATTACTTTAATTCATCAGGCATTCTCTAAACATTAACTCACAGTTACTGGAGAGATTCTTCTGAAGCACATTTCATAATCTGTACCCAACACATAGGTGAAAAGAGGTAGTGTCTACCATATTGAAGGAGCAAACAGCTCCCATGGCTGGAGTTCATAAAAATCCCACTGGCCTGCACGTAGCCAGTAATCCCAGGTAGCCAATCAGAAGTCCCTTCCAAAGGCCAATCTGAAACACAGATGTGACCAAGTAACTTAAAACTTCATTGCCCTCAAATGGGAGGAGGGGTACCTCCGTCTTGGAAAACTGCTTTTATTTCTCTGATTCTGAAGGAAGACCAGGATGTCACCCAAGCAAAAAACTATAGGCCAATATCACTTTTGAACACAGACTACAAGATATTTGCCAAAGTCCTAGCTAACAGATTAATGAGGGTAATGCAACAAGTAATTCATGGTAATCAAACTGGGTTTATAAGTGGTAGACAAATGAAGAATAATGTGAGACATATAGTAGATTTGGAAAGAAACAATCAGATCCCTGCAGCGTTGATCTTTTTGGATGCTGAAAAAGCCTTCGATCAATTGGATTGGCAATTTTTGTTGAAAGTATTAGATAAAATGAAATTTGGGGATAAATTTTTACAACCAATCAGGGCAATATATCAAAAGCAAACAGCCCGTATAATAGTTAATAATAGTTTGACAGAAGTATGTAATATTGAAAAGGGTACAAGGCAGGGGTGCCCGTTGTCACCCTTATTATTTGTTTTAACATTGGAAATATTATTGATTAAAATACGTGATTCGGATAAAATTAAGGGAATTCAAATTAGAGACCAGGATTATAGATTGAGGGCGTTTGCAGACGATCTGCTTGTTACAGTGACTCAGCCTGATTATTCAGTTGTAGAATTGTTGGAGATAATAACGCAATATGGGAAAGTTTCTGGATTTAAGGTTAATATACAAAAAACTAAAATATTGTCTAAGAATATGACAGTATCACAAAAGCTGTCTTAGAAGAGCTAATGGGATTTGAAATAGTTAAAAAGGTTAAATATTTGGGGATATATTTATCACCCTCAAATGTAAAGTTATATAAAAATAATTATGAAAAGCTATGGGAAAAAGTACAAAAAGAATTAGATAGTTGGAAAAAATTACAATTATCTTTATTGGGAAGAATTGCAGCTGTGAAAATGAATGTCTTGCCAAAATTTTTATTTTTATTTCAAATGATACCTATACTTAAAAAGGATTTAAATTTGGAGGAATGGCAAAAAGGAATTAATAAATTTGTTTGGGCAGGGAAAAAGCCACGAGTCAAATTCAAGATTATGCAAGACACGCGTGAAAGAGGTGGTCTTAAAATGCCTAATTTTAAATTATATTATGAAGCTGCTGCTTTGTCAGCGATAAGTGCTTGGTTTAACTTAACACAAACGAGATTGTTAAATCTTGAGGGTCATGATTTGTTATTTGGATGGCATGCATATTTACTGTATGATAAGAAGGTGGACAATGTGTTCAGGATACATATTTTAAGGTATGCTCTGTTGCGAGTTTGGAAAAAGTACAGACATAAGTTAAATTATAAGATACCTATTTGGGCAATACCGAAACACGCAATAGAAAATATAAATGTTGGGTTTAAATATGATGTGATTACATATAAGGAAATTTTGTGCTTTGAGAGGAATGTATGGCAATTAAAGCCATATAGTATTTTAAAAGAAGAAAAGATTGTACAAACTTGGTTTCAGTATGGGCAATTACAGGCTAGGTGGAAAGAGGACCAGAAAACTGGTTTTTCGATGAATGATGGAAACTTGGTAAAGCAAATTAGAGATCAAGGACAAGCACATATAAAAAGGATATATGCTCCATTGATAGAAATTGATTCAGAAGCGGAACTTGTTAAAGACTGTATGATAAAGTGGGCTCAGAATTTTCAAGAAGTTATTACAATGGATATTTGGGAAAAGATTTAGGTGAGAAATGTAAAATTTACACAGGCCCAAAATTTAAGAGAGAACTTTTATAAAATGTTTTATAGGTGGCATTTAGATCCTAAAAAATTAGCAAGTATTTATCCGAACTGCCAGCCCAAATGTTGGAGGCGTGGCTGTGAGGATGCAATTTATTTTCATATATGGTGGACTTGTAAAAGGGTCAAAGCATTTTGGATTAAAATTTGGTGGAACATGCAAAAAATATTCAAGAAAAAGATAAAGTTCTGTCTACAATTGTTCTTATTGGGCATCATCACAGATACTATTGTGGTGGACATTAAGTTGATGTTGAATTTGGTTACGGCAGCGAGACTTTTAGTTGCGCAATATTGGAAGAAGGAAGAACTGCCGACTATAGAAGAATGGACTTTAAAAGTTTCCAATTTGGTGGAAATGGCAAAGATTTCAGCGTACTTGAAAGACCAGTCGCAACAGAGATATATTGTGGAGTGGCGAAGATGGATTGATTATATTCAAAATAAATATGGGACTAAAAAATTTCATCTAGCATTTGAATAAGTATTGGATTTATGTGATATATAAATTGCTTGTAGTCGTTTCAATAAGAGTTAAAGTGCGATAGAATTTAATATGTTATTGTTGTTTGCATATGGTAGATTATGATTGTTTGTATTTTTATACCCTGTATTTAGCTCTGGGAAGACGGGGAGGGGGGAGGGGGTGGGGAGGGAAGAGTAGGGGAGGTTTGGGGAGAGGGGAGGGGTTGGGAGGGTTTTTGTTTTTCAAAAAATGTACTGTAAAACTTTTCAATTAAAAAAAAAAACCTTCATCGCCCGAAAGGCTATACCTTAAGGGAACAGTTCTTAATTCCTAAAATACCTGTTTACTCTGACCAGCACACTCCCCACCTGGACTAACTATTAACTAAAATAAACAAAGGCATAGCATCAAACAATGCGACTATAAGGTAGACACAAAATATGCATAGCTTGAGGTTCAATGTTCAAGTTCAGCCTTCCTTAACAGCAGTACCAGGTTGGTGATTGGCCTGGTTGTAAAGCCTTTTAACAAAAGTCTGTGAGTCATTACATGACTCTTATGGCTTTGGATCTGGACTTCAACTTGGCAAACTAGTCCATAGGGCTTGTTGCACAAGCCCTATGGGCCACGAGTTCCGATGCACATCCTTGTCTGTCAACAAGACCAAAGTCTCCTTCTTTGAGATTAGGCTCTTTGGTCTTCCATTTGCGGTGATCCTGAAGGGTAAACAAGTATTCTTGCTTCCAGTGCTTCCAGAAGGTGTTGGCGAGCAGTTGAACTTGTCTCCATTGTTGTTTATACATATCTTTGGGAACAAAGTTCCCTAGTGGTAATGGCCAGTCACCTGTCTTCTGGGTTAGCAAAGTGGCCAGGGTGAGAATAGTTGGATTTTCAGGATCTGAGGAAACCAGAACCAAAGGTCGAGTGTTGATGATAGCTGCCACTTCTGCCATGAGGGTGGTAAGGATCTCATGCATCAGCCTGGATGTCTTTGTCAACATTGAATCCAGGATTTTGCAGGCTATGCCGATCATGTGCTCTCATGCTCCTCCCATATGGGATGCATGGGGAGGGTTAAATGTCGACACACAGTTTTGGGCCTTTAGATATTCGTCAATTAGTGAATCGAGGTGAGCGCATTCATCAATCTGGAATTCCTTGTAGGCTCCTACAAAGTTAGTTCCACTGGGCCTCTGTAGGCTTGGAAACTTCTTAGAGCATTGATGAAGCAGGAAGTGTCCATGCATTTGATGACTTCAATGTGAACAGCTCGAATGCTAAGACATGTGAAAAGGACAGCCCAATGTTTGCTGTTAGCTTGACCACCTCTGCTCCGATGAACAGTCATGGACCAAGGGCCAAAGAAGTCTAGGCCTACATTGGTAAATGGTGGTCCAGGACTAAGGCGCTCAGTAGCAGGACAGCCATCAACTGGTGTTGTGTTGCACCCTGTTGTTTGCGACAATGCAGGCACCTGTACAAAATGATAGCGATGCATCTTTTGGCTCCCACAATCCAGAGTCCAGCAGCTCTAATAGCACCTTTTGTGAAGTGCCTGCCTTGATGGTGGACTATTTCATGGTAGTGTTGGACCAGCATTTTCATTACATGTTGATGAGTGGGAAAGATGACAGGGTGCTTGATGTTTGGGGCTATTTTAGTCTTATCTAGATGCCCCCCTACTTGAAGTAAGTCATGGCTATCAAGGAATGGGTTCAACATCAGCAGTGAACTAGACCTTCGGATAAGCTTCTTAGCTTTCAGACACTCAAATGCTACCAGGTATGCATCTTGTTGCACACTTCGTAGAATCCCTTTCTTGGCTTGGAGATAGCTGTCTGGAAAGCTTATCTCACAATGCAGGAAATGGATGATCACTGTTACACCCAATACGAGAGGTCTCCATCTGGAGAAGCATTCAAAGCGAGCTGGTTCTAGGGAATGGTTAAGGGATGGTTTCTCTGTCTCCTTGATCATTGTCGACAAGCAGATGGCCTGGATGGTCATTTTCTTGTCCTGTCTGCGCAATTTGCTGGGTACCTGAGGTCGAAAGTTGGCATCTTGATCTGGATCTAGAAGCTCATGATGTTCTGGTTTCTGTGACATCAGGCTGTCTGAATGAGCCAAGAACTCAGGACCCTTTAGCCAGATTGATTCTGCCAACTGTGATGCAGGAATTGACCACGTAGCCTGGTCCACTGGGTTCTGATCTGTTGGTACATACTGCCACTGCTCAGGGCCTGAAGATCTTCTTATCCTTTCCACTCTATTGCTTACATAGACATAGAAGCGTCTGCTTTGGTTGTAAATATAGCCCAACACCACCTTGCTGCACCTATAGAAGGTGGTGGGTTGTAGCTCAAGGTCTATCATTTTCGTTATCAGATCTGTGAGTTCTACAGCCAATACAGCACTACAGAGTTCCAACCTTGGTACAGTGTGACCTTGTGGTGCCAGTTTTGCCTTTCCCATGATAAAACCAATGTGAATGTCACTCACCCCACCGTAGACTCTGATGTATCCTACAGCTGCTATTGCCTTCATTGACGCATCTGAGAAAACATTCAACTCTTTCTTCAGTGCGGCAGCAGATGAAATGGAAACATGTGCACTGAACGCAGATGCTTTGGAGACAACTTAGGGATGCATACCACATCTTACAGTCTTGCTTCTGTTCTGGTGGAAGTGGCTCATCCCAGTCTGTGGTGCTTTGGGAGAGCATGCACATAAGGAGTCTCCCTTGGACAGCCTCCCTTACAGGTGCAGCAAACCCTAAAGGGCCGAACAAGCTATTCACTGTTGACAGAACTCCTCTTCTTGTGAAGATGGTGTTCTGTGCTAGAGCTGTAAAGGTGAAAACATCTTTTTTCAAGTCACAACAGACTGAGACTGCATTGTATAAGAAAGGCATTGTTGCCAAAATCGAGGTCCTGTAATCCCTTAGCATGGTCTTCAGGATTGAAGGCTTCCAACACTTCTTCACTGTTGGATGCAATTTTGTGCACCCTAAGGTTGGCTGCCACTAGCATCTGGCGTGTCCTTTTTAATAGGTCTATGGCTTCTACTGGAATGGGTACAGATTTTAGGCCATCGTAAATGTAGAAATCCCATTCTACAAAGCATCTGGCATCTGCACCGTATTTGGCTTCCCCTACATGAGCAGTGTGTTGCAGGCCATAGTTAGTGATTGCAGGAGAAGAACCATTCCCAAAAAAGTGCACTTGCATTCTGTATTCTGTTATCTGTTAGTTGTGCTGTTCATCACTGAACCATAGGAAGCGCAGGTAATTGCAATGGTCTGCCCTGACGCAGAATGAATAAAACATCTGTTGGATGTCAGCCATGACTGCTGTAGTAGATAAGCACGCCAAGCAAACTGTTGGTGAGATCAGGCCCTGTAAGAAGGACTTTGTTCAGAGAGATACCTTGAAACTGTGCACTGGCATCGAAGACTATTAGTATCTGACCTGGCTTTTGTAGATGGTACACTCCAAAAAATGGTAGATACCAGCATTCTTCATCTTTCCTCAGGTGTGGGGCAAGCTTGGCCTGTCCACTCTGGATCATCTTGACCATGAACTCCACTAGATGAACTTTCATTTTGGACTTCCTGTTCAGGATTCTCTGAGACTGTTGCGGTGAGAAAGAGCTTGCTCATGGTTATTTGGCAGGCACTGCCTGGTTATGCAAAAGGGTAGTGGGGCTACCCAGCTCCCAGTGGCATCCTGTAAAAATTCTTTATTGATAAGCTGCAGAAATTTTTTGTCCTCTATCGACAAGCCCAAGTTATTATCATCTTCGCTGATCTGGAGCACTGTCGCTCCTGAAACGGGTTTAATTGTCAAAAGCATGAAGTGTTCTTGGCATGGTTTCAAGTGGGATGTTCTCCCATTCCTAAGAATGGAAGTTGCAAAGACATTCACCCAGGTTGGAGCTTGCAGCCAATTGACACACACCATTCCTGAAATGACCCATCCAAGTTCTGTCTTGAGGGTAATTGGGGAGCCTATTGGGCCTCCGACCATTCCATGACAAGCAAAGGCATCAGGGGTGTCTACTCCTAACAGAAGCAGGATTTCAGCTTCAGGATCTAGAGCAGGAAAGTGATCAGCCATGTACGTCAGGTGAGGTATGGTGCTTGCTATTTCTGATGTTTTTGAATGATAGGCTTTTGCTAAGGGTTGTGTACCACCTGCCAGGTGCTAAAGTACCACCGGTGGTACATGTACCACCAGTTGAAAAGCCCTGATCTAGGAAGCTGAAGTTCTGTTGTTGTTTTTTTTATTAAAGAGTTTTACAAAAACAAAATTTTACAATATATCCCCAAATCCCCCCCACCCCAAACCCACCCACTTCCCCTCCCCACTTCCCAGAGCTAAATACAGGATTATAGTTATAATAATCACATTCTAAATAAAAATTATGCATAATATACAATTAACCAAATTCATAATGTGCTTTAACTCCCCTTTAGCATAACTACATACAGAGTACCATTTCATTTAGCTTATGAGTAGATTTTAGTGGGATATTAACAATATCCCACTAAAATCTACTCATAAGCTAAATGAAACTTTTTGGTCCCATATTTGTTCTGAATATAATCTATCCATCTCCTCCAAACTGAAATATATCTTTCCTGTGAATGATCTTTCAAGTAAGCAGAAATCTTAGACATTTCTGCAAGATTCGAAACTTTAAACACCCATTCTTCTATAGTAGGCAAACTATTCTTCTTCCAATATTGTCCCGCCAGTAACCGTGCTGCTGAAGTTCTGTTGACAACACCAATTTTTAATCCAGTGGTTTGTTTCTATAATACTTTGCTCTGTCATTGGATGTTGGCTTTTTCATGGAAGTATAGATGAAAACACCACTTGTGCTCCTAATTCTTTAACTTTCTTCCCTAGCTGTTCATTATCTCTTGTTATTGTTTTCAGATTCATTTTTGTGTCATTGGTCCCTACATGTGGGAGAATACAAAGACAAAAGAATGCTGAGATGCTGACTTTTGCTTTTTTGTTTGTTTGTTTGATAGCTACAGTGTATTGAGAAAGTATTCAGACCCCCTTCACTTTTGTCAATTTTGGTATGTTGCAACCTGATTCTACAGTTGTTGAAATTCATTTTTCTCATTAATCTACACTCAATACCACACAATGACAAAGTAAAAACAGAAGTGTAGAAATATCTGTACATTTATTAGAAAGAAAAAAACCGAATGCCTGTGAGCAAAGTGTTATTGAGTAGCTGAGGCAATTTGTTTATTCCTTTTAGAAGCTCTTACTTATCAGACCTTTGTTCATTGCATTGTTATTATTAATCACTCTTGTCTGTCTCTTACCTTATTCTTCTAACTATTCAAGTAAAGAGGACAACACCAGCTCCTTAATCTAACATTTGACAAGAGGAGGGGGAATTCTAGCTGGCTAAGTGCAATATTCTCATAAACAAAGGGTCAATTCCCAAGTATTGACCAGATGCGTCCTCACACCATCTTGAGATGCTATGTATTAGAGACTATATTTTAGTCTCTTAGAGATATTAATCTCTATACTTAGAGACTAAACAGAATGTTAGAGATTTCCCTAAAGATATTTTGGGCAGGATTTCCACTGTTTAAAGTTATGATCAAGATATACTACCAAGCAATCTCTAGGTGCTATTGTTTTTACTTCTTATTTCTTAGGAAAATGTAAAAAGATGGCAAAATCCTATTTGGTTTGAAGCAATTGCCTTTAAATCAATGAAGAATTCTGCTCATTTTGTATGGGCCACTGTTGCCAACAGAGTAGATAATAACATATGGTTTGAGAGAGTCCAAATCATTAGTAAAGTTAATATTAATAACATTTTATATAACTATACTAAAAGATCTTTTTCAATATTCTCCAGTATCCTTCATATGAGAAGTACTTGTTTTTAGAAAGGATACATGGAAGATCCAACATGAAGACCAACCAGCTTTAATGTTGATTTAAAGCATAATTAGTAATACTGCCATGAAGCATTAAGAAAAATAAGTCTTGTTCAATATAAACAAATATGGCTTTTATAAAAAAAAGTTGTTTCACTAATTTTCTAGAGTTTTCTGTAAGTAGGTTGAAAGTAGAACTGGAGGTGCTAAAAATATAACTTTTAATAAAGTCTGTTACAAAAGATTCCTCAGCAAATTTAATAGTCATAAGGAAAGTTCTTTTGGTGTAAGAGAATTATTAAAGACCAATGTAGAAATTAACAGATAATATTGTAGAGAATTTTCCTTTACAAGGATCAGTTTTTAAAGTTATTCATAAACCAAATAGTGAAAAAGCAAATTTAGGCTGGTTTAAACATAAATCAGTTACAAAGAGCCAATTGGATTTGTGCAAACATGAATGAACTTTGAATTATTATTATTTTTTTTAAAAAAAGTCCTGGTAAACAAAGTAAAGCGATGCACATTGCTATATTAGATGACATGTAATAGTATATGTATAAAATTATGGATTGTAGATTACAGACAGATTTTTTTACTATAAATTATGTCTCAGAGAGGATTACCAATTGGGCTGCAACAATCCCTTTAACAACAACAATAACAAAATACAGTAAAATCTATGTTGTTCCCTAATGATTATCATGAATTTTAGACTCAGATGGCATAGTTGTAGTTTTTCAGGGGCACATCTGCAAAATATTCCTAGAATAGTAGTTATAAAGTAGCCAAGTATCCCTGTTTTTCTCCTCTTTTCCAAGCAAAGAGCTTGGAAATCCTGGACCAACATATAGTGGATTAACTTCACATCAATTCTGCCCAGTGTAAATAAGAGTTTTATTTCAATCATCTGGATCTCTGGCCTAATTGTCTACATTTTTTTTTCTTTGTTGAAAAAATATGTAGAATCATTTGGAGAGAATTTTGTTGCAAAGAAAGAAAATCTAGGCAATTGATTGGAACTGCATTGCTGAGATTTTATTAGTCTTCATTACAATCTATGAAAAAAAAGTATCTATAACCTTTAATGTAGAAGTTACTATTAATTGCAGCGTAAAATTCCTTTTGGGTATCTTAACTGTCTGAATGTACATCAGGCACACATATCTATGCACACACACACACACACACACACACACACACACACACACACACAATGTTGTTAAAATAACTGAAATTCTTGAAAACTAGGATTCAGTATGCTAGAGGTAAGGCCCTAACAGTGACTGGGAAGTCTCCAGAGGAGCACAGCAGTAGCTGGAATGATCAAAGTAAAATGTTGCTTCATTTTAATACTAGAAGCTCTTAATTTAACAACAGAATGTTGCACATTCTTGATAAAGAATCCATATGGGAATTTTTTCCTTAGTATTTTCCTACATCGAACAGAAATCACCATAACCATAGGACAGGGCTTCTTATAATATATTGTCCACTTACAATAGAACATCAATAGCACTATGTGACATTAGAAATTTACTCAGTAGTAGTTTCATTGACTTTACTGGGGTTTGTTCTCAGGTTGGAAGGCTACAAAATTGCACTTTTAAACCCAGTGAATTCTCTACAGCTTGAATATACAATCTACATCCAACTGTTTTTGCAGTTCTCAATCCTAATTAGGTTAAAATTAAATGTAATGGATTTTAATAATTAGATAAAATGAGATTTAAGATTTTTTTTTAAAAAAACCTATGTGCTATTTTTTATTTTGATCATACCCACTTTCTCTTATACCTTGCCCCCTTCAGTCCTGCATCTTATTCACCTATACTGCACGTATAAATCTTTCATGTGCTTTCATCTGGATAATAGAATTAATAAAGAAAAAAAAATCAGATACAGTTTATGTTCAAGTTGAATCCAACCTGAACTTAAGATGCTTTACTATTAATGACTGAACAAGTCTTTTTTTTTTCTTCACTGTCTTGTGTTCCTTCAACCTTTTAGAATTAAGCAACTTTTAAAATCTTTAAAAAGAAGTGGCTGCTGTAGGAAATATATTAAAGACACACTTCAATTATTTTATTCATTAAAGCAGCTGAGTTCAGGCAATCTCCCTCTCCCATCACCCTTTCCTGAGTGCGGAAGAAGGAAAGAGATGAGATGGAGAAGGAAGGAAGGAAGGAAGGAAGGAAGGAAGGAAGGAAGGAAGGAA
>JAKJMR010017033.1:40771-52725 GCA_024449315.1 Daboia siamensis
GAAGGAAGGAAGGAAGGAAGGAAGGAAGGAAGGAAGGAAGGAAGGAACAACTTTTGGGGTGTCTTTTATGGTGGGTTGTAGTTCTTACACAAAGGCTGAGATTTCTTTTTTTTTTTTTATTGAAAAGTTTTTCAATACATTTTATCTTTAACATCCGAACCCCCACCCCCTCCCTCCCTTCCCAACCCAATCCCACCCTCTCACCCTCCCCTTCCCCCCTCCCCCCTCCCCGACTTCCCAGAGCTGAATACAAGGTATAAAAGTAAAAAAACAATCATAAACTACCATATGCTAATAACAATAAACTATTAAGTCTACCGCACTTTAGCTCTTATAAAATGACTACAAGCAATATAAATATCCCATCAATACTTATTCAAATGCTAAATGAAACTTTTTAGTCCCATATTTATTCTGAATGTAATCAATCCATTTTTTCCACTCCGCATTATATCGTTGTTGCGAATGGTCTTTCAAATACGCTGAAATCTTCGCCATTTCTGCCAGGTTAGAAACCTTTAAAGTCCACTCTTCTATAGTCGGCAGTTCTTCCTTCTTCCAGTATTGCCCTATTAAAAGTCTCACTGCCGTAATCAAGTTCAGCATCAGCTTAATGTCCACAACAGTAGTATCAGTAATAATGCCCAGTAAAAACAATTGCGGACAAAACTTTATCCTTTTCTTGAATATCTTCTGCATATTCCACCAGATTTTAATCCAAAATGCTTTAACCTTTTTACAAGTCCACCATATATGAAAATACGTTGCATCTTCGCCACCACATCTCCAACATTTAGGCTGATAATTCGGATACATACTTGCTAACTTTTTAGCATCTAAATGCCACCTATGAAACATTTTATAAAAGTTCTCTCTTAAATTTTGAGCTTGTGTAAATTTTACATTTCTCACCCAGATCTTTTCCCAAGTGTCCATTGTAATAACTTCCTGAATATTCTGCGCCCATTTTATCATACAGTCTTTAACAATTTCTGTTTCTGAATCAATTTCTATCAATGCAAGGTATATCCGTTTGATATGTGCTGGGCCCTGATTTCTAATTTGCTTTACCAAGTTTTCATCATTCATTAAAAAACCAATTTTCTGATCTTCTTTCCACCTGGCTTGTAGTTGCCCATACTGAAACCAGGTTTGAACAATCTTTTTTCCTTGTAAAAAATTATATGGCTTCAAACACCATACATTCCTTTCCAAACTCAAGATTTCCTTATATGTAGTCACATCATGTTTGAATCCAACATTTATGTTCTCTATTGCGTGTTTTGGTATTGCCCATAAAGGTATCTTATAGTTTAACTTATGTCTATGCTTTTTCCAAACTCGCAACAAAGCATGTCTTAAAATATGCATCTTAAACACATTATCTACCTTCTTGTCATACAATAAATATGCATGCCAACCAAATAGCAAATCATGACCTTCAAGATTTAATAATCTCCCTTGTGTTAAGTTAATCCAATCACTTATCGCTGATAATGCAGCAGCTTCATAATATAATTTAAGATTGGGCGTTTTTAGACCACCTCTTTCACGCGTATCCTGCATAATTTTGAATTTAACCCGTGGCCTTTTCCCTGCCCAAACAAATTTATTAATACCCTTCTGCCATTCCTCCAAGTTTGAATCCTTTTTAAGAATGGGTATCATTTGGAACAAAAATAGAAATTTTGGCAAAACATTCATTTTCACTGCTGCAATTCTTCCCAGTAATGACAATTGTAATTTTTTCCAAATATCCAATTCTTTTTGCAATTTGTTCCATAGCTTTTCATAGTTATTTTTGTATAATTTTACGTTTGAGGGTGTCAAGTATACCCCCAAATATTTAACCCTTTCAACAATTTCAAATCCAGTTAACCTTTCTAAAGCTACCTTTTGTAATACTGTCATATTTTTAGATAACATTTTAGTTTTTTGTATATTAACCTTAAATCCAGAAACTTTCCCATATTGCAATATTAACTCCATCAATTCCATAACAGAATTTTCTGGCTGTGTCACCATAATAACCAGATCGTCCGCAAACGCCCTCAATCTATAATCCTGATCTCTTATTTGAATTCCCTTAATTGTTTCCGAATTCCGTATTTTAATCAATAATATCTCCAACGTTAGAACAAATAATAAAGGTGATAGCAGGCACCCCTGCCTCGTACCCTTTTTAATATTACACATTTCAGTCAGACTATTATTCACAATTATTCGGGCTGTTTGCTTTTGATATAATGCCCTGATTGGTTGTAAAAATTCATCCCCAAAATTCATTTTATCTAATACTTTCATCAAAAATTTCCAATCCAATTGATCAAAGGCTTTTTCAGCATCCAAAAAGATCAATGCTGCAGGGATCTGGTTATTCCTTTCCAAAAATTCCAACAAATCAACTATATGCCTCACATTATTTTTCATTTGTCTACCACTTATAAACCCAGTTTGATCTCCATGAATTACCTGTTGCAATACCCTCATCAGTCTATTAGCTAAAACCTTAGCAAATATCTTGTAATCTGTGTTCAAAAGTGATATTGGCCTATAATTTCTTACTTGAGTAACATCCTGATCTTCCTTCGGAATCAAAGAAATAAAAGCAGTTTTCCAAGACGGAGGCACTCCTCCCCCCTTTTGAATTATCTGAAACAATTCCTTTAGTGGCTTTATCATCTCAAACTGTAAATTTTTATAATACACAGCAGTCAAACCATCCGTACCTGGCGCTTTACCCACTTTTAACTGTTTGATTGCCAAAAATATTTCTTCCTCAGTTATCAGTTGATTCATCTCTTCTTTTTGTTCTTGCGTAAGAACCGGGATGCTAACGTCCCTCAAATATACATCAATGTCTGTTTCATTAATCTTATCTCTAGCATATAATTTAGAATAAAAATCAACAAAAGTTTCCTTAATAAGATTCTGCTGATACACAACCTTACCCTTATATTCTATTTTATCTATATTAGAAGCCCTTTGCTGCTTCCTTAGCATATAGGCTAACCATCTACCTGGTTTATTGGCATTACAAAAAGTATTATGCCTAGCAAACCGTAGATTAGTTGCCACCTGATCAGCCATTAACTTGTCAAATTGTCCCCTTAATAAATTAATAACCTCTTTAATCTTCACATCCAATGGGTTCAAAATTAAAGCCTTTTCTTTTTCCCTAATCTCTTTCTCTAATTCCTTCCTCCTAAATTCCAAATTACGTCTGTATTTATTATTCAGATATATCAACACACCTCTCATATACGCCTTACTAGCATCCCATACCATTTCCATAGAGGTACCCTTATGCATATTAGTTTCAAAAAAAACCTTCATCTGTTTTTTACATTCTTCCACATTTTCCTGATTTCTAAACAGATTTTCATTTAAACGCCAGGAACGCCTGTCTCTAATGTCTTTTTCAATCTCTAACCAAACTGGACTATGATCAGACATAGTTCTTGAACAAATCTTTATCTTCTTAGTCCTAGAAAAAAGATCATTAGTCACTAATATAAAATCAATCCTAGAAAAAGATTGATGTCTATCAGAAAAAAAAGTATAGTCCTTTTCTTGTAAATTTCTCTCCCTCCAAAAATCTCGCAGTTCCAAATCATCCATCATCTCAAAAAAAGACTTAGGCAATTTAGCATGACTTGGGGTACTTCTAAAAGATCCACTCTTATCCATTTGTACATTCAAAACACCATTCCAGTCTCCCATAAAAATAAAAGATTTATAATCCAATTGAGTAATCTTGCTGTGTAATAAACTATAAAAGTCAGCTTGTTGTTGATTAGGAGCATATAATCCAACCAAAAGCGTTTTTTGCCTTCTATTAACAAGTCTACTATAACATATCTTCCTTGTTGATCTGCTTCAATTAACTCCGCTGTAATTGTGTTCTTGACATAAATAACCACTCCATTTTTCTTATTTGTTGCAGAAGCAATAAATTGTGTGCCTAATCTTGAATTTAGTAAGTACTTTTGGTCCATAACTCTAATATGTGTTTCTTGTAAGCAAATAACATCAGTCTTAAATTGTTTTAAATATTGAAAGATTTTCTTTCTCTTCTGTGGTGAGTTGAATCCATTGACATTCCAAGTTAAAAACTTAGTCGCCATCTTTAGCGACCCGAAGCTTTTGGAGCGCGTCTTCCAGGATCCCCTTCACATTTTTAGGCCGCGCCCCTCCCACAGCTTCGCTATAGGTACGCTTTGGAGGTTCCACAACATTCTGCTGATCCTGTTCTTGCTCACGTCTCATTCGTCTCGAAGCAGCACGCGTAATCTGCTGGTCTCTTGCTTCTTCCGATACTGCTGAAATTTGATCCACTCCTGTTGCTTTCTCATCTGTCTGTGTTATTCCTTCAGCACCTTGAGGCTTTCCCTCACCATTCTTCTTTGTTGATTCCAAAAGTGGTATGGGGATTGCTTTTAAGACATTACTGTAAAAATCACGTGCCTGCATCACTGTAACAAAACGGTGTCTCACGCCTTCATACATTACCACCATACCCACTGGGATCTCCCATTTAACTTGATATCATGTTGCTTAAGGTCCTGTGCCAGAAATGCAAATTCCTTTCTTCTCCTTAAAATTCTTGGAGGGATCTCTTTTAAAACCAGAACTTCTTGCTCTACAATTACAAGCTTAGTACTGTAAGAAACTTGAATAATTTCATTCCTGGTTGCTCTCTTTGTAAAATAAACAACCACATCTCTAGGTAGTTTCCTTTGTCTTGCAATCCAGGAATTGACACGGAAGATTTTATCTATATCTTCAGCAATTCCTTCAGCTGGCCGTCCCAACACCTCTTCCAAAGCCTCAGAAACTATTTTCTTCAAATCTTATTTAGGATTCTCTTTCAGACCTCTAATTCTTACAGCAAACTCCATTTCATGATACTGCACCAATGTCAAATCATTATCAATTTTATCCATCACATTCTCAGTCTCTAATATCTTTGCATCTAATTTACTATTATTTTGGCTGAGATCTTCCACTCTTTCGTCCAAGCTTTCAATACATGTCGCCAAGCCTTGAAAAGCAAGTAAAATGTCCGCCCTTATTCCTGTAAACTTCTCCTCCAACTTTTCATCCAGCTTTTCATCTATAATCTCAGCTATTTGCTGTGAATGCTTTTCCAAAGCATCTTGTAAAACTTTAACTGTTAAAACAGGCAAAGGTGCAGGTGCAGGGGGCATTAAGGCTTGCAATGAAGACTGATGCAGGGGGGAAGCCCCCGCACTTCTAATAAGCTTGGAAGATTTAGCCGCCATTTTTCCCCCACTGTTACTTACTACGCACTTTCACTTTCAGAGTCTTCAATGTGGATTGAGCGAAAGATCAAAAATCCACTTTCACCTTATTCTCCTGCATCGCTCTGCCTGCTTTCTTGTTTTCCAAAGTCCTTTCCTGTAGGCAGGGATGGTTGCGATCGCCTTGTTCTGCTCCTAAAAGCACGGAGCAGAAACGCTGCGCAGCCCAGAGGAATCCAGGCTTCGGGCTCGATCCTTCAGCCGCCAGAACTTTAAGCTCTGGCGGCCCCGGAGAGCTCTATCCCTACGTGGATACTCACCCCCTCCTCTTCTCCCGAGGAGGGGGCTTCCAAACCGCCGAAACAGCTGATCGGCGCTGTTTTCGGCGGTTCTACAAAGCCGCGGAGCGGACAGCCCGAAAACAGCTGTCTTCGGCGGCGCCTTGCCACCCGGAAGTCCAAAGGCTGAGATTTCTTGCACCAGAATCTTGGCATGCAGTTTTTGCAACTGTTCCTGTATCGAGAGATATAGTCATTCCTTTATATTGGACTTAACACTGCTCATCTTAATTATTAGATTAGTGGAGAGAGAGAGAGAGAGAGAGAGAGAGAGAGAGAGAGAGAGAGGAAGAACAGCTGACCAGCCACCTGACCATCAAGGTAGTGGTGCATATTAATATGGAGAAATTCCTCATACATTCATCAGTGCAAAAGAAAAGTGAATTAGCATGAGGGAAGACCAGGAGACAGCAGGCATGGTTTCAATGATTTATTAGGGATGGCGTCCCGGGCGAAGCACCGTCGGGATTCCCTGTTATTTATACTAGAACCAGTGTATACAACAACCACCGAGCGGCATTCTCCCGCCACGTGGTGGCAGCCAATCAGGTGCGGTAGCTGCTGACAGCCGCAAGCTTTCAACAGGCTGCTCCTCCGACCAGCTGGCAACTGTTGACAGCTCCTTTGCTACTGCGCATGCACGGCCCAGGCTACTTTGACAGCTGTCAGTGAGCTGCGCCTACACGACAGCTTGACAGCTGTCAAAGTCAGCCGTTCGCCGCGCCTGCGTGGAAGAGAGGCGGCAGCCCATTTGACAGCTGTCAGCGGGCTGCCGCGTTCCTCCTCACGAATATGTGAGGAGAAAAAAATAGTTTAACGTTTTTTAACAGTTAATCCACTGGAGAAGGAAATGGCAAACCACCCCAGTATCTTTGCCATGAAAACCCTATGGACAGTACCAAAAGGCAAAACGATATGACGCTGGAAGATGAGCCCCTCAGGTCGGAAGGCGTCCAATATGCTACTGGGGAAGAGCAGAGGGCTAGTACTAGTAGCGCCAGAAAGAGTGAAGTGACTGGGCCAAAGCCGAAAGGACGCTCAGCTGTAGATGTGTCTGGTGGTGAAAGGAAAGTCCGATGCTGTAAAGATGTTTTCTCCATAGGAACCTGGAATGTAAGATCCATGAATCAAGGAAAGCTGGACGTGGTCAAACAAGAGATGACAAGACTGAACATCGACATCTTAGGAATCAGTGAACTAAAATGGACAGGAATGGGTGAATTTAATTCAGATGACCATCAGGTATACTACTGTGGGCAAGAATCCCTGAGAAGAAATGGAGTAGCCTTCATAGTCAATAAAAGAGTAGGAAAAGCAATACTGGGATACAATCCCCAAAATGACAGAATGATCTCAGTTCGAATCCAAGGCAAATCATTCAATATCACAGTAGTCCAAGTCTATGCCCCAACCACCAGTGCTGAAGAGGATGAAATTGACCGGTTCTATGAAGCCCTACAGCACCTTATAGAACTAACACCCAAAAACAATGTCCTTATCATCATGGGGGATTGGAATGCTAAAGTAGGAAGCCAAAAGATAACTGGAATAACAGGCAAGTTTGGCCTTGGAGTACAAAATGAAGCAGGGCACAGGCTGATAGAATTTTGTCAAGAGAATACGATGGTCATAGCAAACACTCTTTTCCAAGAACCGAAGAGACGGCTTTACACATGGACATCACCAGACGGTCAACACAGAAATCAGATTGACTATGTGCTCTGCAGCCAAAGATGGAGAAGCTCTATACAGTCAGTAAAAACAAGACCAGGAGCTGACTGTGGCTCAGACCATGAGCTTCTTGTTGCAAAGTTTAGGCTTAAATTAAAGAAAGTAGGGAAAAGCACTAGGCCAGTCAGGTATGAATTAAATCATATCCCTGTTCAATATACAGTAGAGGTGACAAATAGATTTAAGGAATTAGATCTGATAGACAGAGTGCCTGAAGAACTATGGACAGAGGTTCGCAACATTGTACAAGAGGTAGCAACCAAAACCATCCCAAAGAAAAAGAAATGCAAGAAAGCAAAATGGCTGTCTGAGGAAGCTTTGCAAATAGCTGAGGAAAGGAGGGAAGCGAAAGGCAAGGGAGAAAAAGAAAGACATGCCCAATTAAATGCAGAATTGCAAAGAATAGCTAGAAGAGATAAGAATGCCTTCTTAAGTGAACAGTGCAAAGAAATAGAAGAAAACAATAGAATAGGGAGGACCAGAGATCTTTTCAAGAAAATTGGAGAGATGAAAGGAAAGTTTCATGCAAAAATGGACATGATAAAGGACCAAAATGGCAGGGACCTAACAGAGGCAGAAGAGATTAAGAAGAGGTGGCAAAATTACACAGAAGAACTATACAAGAATGAGCTTAACGTCCCTGATAACTACAATGAAGTGGTCACTGACCTCGAGCCAGACATCCTAGAATGTGAAGTGAAGTGGCCCTTAGAAAAGCTGAGCAACAACAAAGCTAGTGGAGGTGACAGTATTCCAGCTGAGCGATTCAGAATCTTAAAAGACGATGCAGTAAAAGTGCTACACTCAATTTGCCAGCAAATTTGGAAAACTCAACAGTGGCCACAGGATTGGAAAAGATCAGTTTACATTCCAATTCCAAAGAAAGGCAGTGCCAAAGAATGTTCAAACTATCGCACCATTGCACTCATTTCTCATGCTAGTAAAGTCATGCTTAAAATACTACAAGCTAGACTTCAGCAGTATGTGGATCGAGAACTACCAGAAGTACAGGCAGGATTTCGAAGAGGCAGAGGAACTAGAGATCAAATTGCCAACATACGCTGGATCATGGAGAAAGCTAGAGAGTTCCAGAAAAACATCTACTTCTGCTTCATTGACTATGCTAAAGCCTTTGATTGTGTGGATCATAACAAACTGTGGCAAGTCCCTAAAGAGATGGGCATACCAGACCATCTTATTTGCCTCTTGAGAAATCTATATGTGGGCCAAGAAGCAACAGTGAGAACTGGACACGGAACCACTGATTGGTTCAAAATTGGGAAAGGAGTCCAGCAAGGCTGTATACTGTCGCCTTGCCTATTTAACTTATATGCAGAGCACATCATGAGAAAGGCAGGACTAGATGAATCAAAAGTTGGAATTAAGATTGCCGGAAGAAACATCAACAACCTAAGATATGCAGATGATACCACTCTAATGGCAGAAAGTGAAGAAGAACTAAAGAGCCTCTTGTTGCGAGTGAAGAAGGAGAATGCAAAACTTGGGTTGAAACTAAACATTAAGAAAACCAAGATCATGGCATCTGGCCCTCTCAATTCCTGGCAAATAGATGGGGAAGAAATGGAGGTAGTGACAGATTTTATTTTCCTGGGCTCCAAGATCACTGCAGATGGGGACTGTAGCCAAGAAATTAAAAGACGCTTGCTCCTGGGGAGGAAAGCCATGGCAAATCTAGACAGCACACTAAAAAGCAGAGACATCACCCTGTCAACAAAAGTGCGTATAGTCAAGGCTATGGTCTTCCCAGTTGCAATGTATGGCAGTGAAAGCTGGACCATAAGAAAGGCTGAGCGCCAAAGAATTGAAGCCTTTGAACTATGGTGCTGGAGAAGACTCCTGTAAGTCCCTTGGACTGCAAGGCTTTCAAACCGGTCAGTCCTAGAGGAGATCAACCCTGACTGCTCTTTAGAAGGCCAGATCCTGAAGCTAAAACTCAAATACTTTGGCCACCTAATGAGAAGGAAGGACTCACTGGAGAAGAGCCTAATGCTGGGAAAGATTGAGTGCAATAGAAGAAGGGGACGACAGAGAATGAGGTGGCTGGATGGAGTCACTGAAGCAGTAGGCGTGAGCTTAAATGGACTCCAGAAGATGGTAGAGGACAGGAAGGCCTGGAGGAACATTGTCCATAGAGTCGCGATGGGTCGGACACGACTTCGCAACTAACAACAACAACAAAACAGTTAATATATAACAGAAAGTGATTCAGTAAAGTAACCACCACCGAAGAAATCAAAACTGGCACCAAATCGAAAATACAGTAAAGATTATTTGAAGTTTGGATTTCATTTCCTGGAAGAGAATGATCAGCAGCTTCCTGTTTGTGTTATCTGCAATGAAGTATTATCCAAGCATTCCATGAAGCCTTCTTTGCTCCAGAGACATTTTACAACAAAACATAAAAAGCACACTGAAAAGCCAGTAGCAATTTTTGTGCAGAAGAGAGATGAATTTATAAAACACCATGCTGTTTTCGTGAAGTCCACTACTATCTCCAAAAAATGTCTGGAAGCATCTTACCAATTGTCCTTGATAACAGCTAAGTGAAATAAGCCTCACACAATCATGGAAGAAGTCATGATTCCCTCTGCCATTGCTCTTTGATGGAAAAATGACTGCTGCTATTCGTAATATTCCATGTTCTGATAACACCATCCAAAGACAAATACAAGATATGGCCACAGATGTTATTCAACAAGTGGTAGAAAAAATCACAGCAGCAGAAAAAATTGAATTTTAATTGGATGAAAGCACTGACATTGTTGGTGAGGTGCAATTAATTTTCTTTGTGCATGTTCCTGATTTGGATGATATACTGGAACATGTATTATTTTGCCACCCACTACGTGGCAGAATGACTGGAGAAGAAATATTCACAATAATTGACATTCTTTCCAGTGAATATGGAATATTATGGACTTGGTGTGTAGGAATTTGTTCCGATGGTGCAGCAACTCGTACACGAAGAGCTTCAGGGGTGAAAGCTAAGGCAAGAAACAGCTCCATTGTTTCAAATCATTGCATCTTGCATAGACACGCACTTGCTGCTAAACGGATGAACCCAGTGTTACTTGAGACTTTGGCGGATGCTGCAAAAATAATAAATTTTATCAAAAGCTGGCCAATGAATGGACGTTTATTCTGGCAATTATGCAAGGATTTGGATTCTGAGCACAGCACTCTTCTCTTTCATACAGAAGTGTGTTGGTTGTCAAGAGGTGAAACTTCATTGAGATTGTTTGAGCTACGAGATGAAACGCACCTGTTCCTGACAAATGTTTCATCACTCCTAGCAGAAAAGTTTGAAAATGTCTTTTGGGTATCCTGCCTTGCCTATTTGGCTGACATATTTGAAAAGCTAAATGAACTTAATCGGTTGCTGAAGGGCCATGGTCATAATGTGTTCGTTATGGAAGACAAAGTTTGTGCCTTCCACAAAAAAATCTTCCTGTGGATAGGACAAGGAATATTGCCTCATTTCCCAATGTGTCAGAGTTTGAAACAGCTATCAAAAATCATTTGGAAAAATTGCACCCAGAGCTTGTATTTTCCATTCGTGTCAACAGGATGTGATATTAGAATTTGCTGGGTTGCATCACCCTTCATCATGGACAATGTTGAGAATTCTCAATGCTGAGAATTCTGACCTTTCCTCTCCAGAGCAAGAGGCACTTCTGGAATTGACATCAAATCGCAGTTTGAAGGAACTTTTCAATGAAAAAACATTGACTAAGTTCTGAAGTCAAGCTGCAAAACTATACCTGGAAGTGGGGGAAAAGGCTATCGCAGCCTTACTGCCATTTGGTTCCATATACTTGTGTGAAAAGGCATTTTCTTCCTCAGCATGTATAAAAACTAAGGAAAGGAATTGCCTTCAGCTGGAATCTGACTTAATTCTGTTAGTAAACACTCTCCAGCCCCGACTGCAAAGATTAATGGCAGAGAAGCAGGCACAGGTTTCCCATTAAAAGTGTGGTAAATTGGTTACTTTTTTCCTGTTTTTGTTTGGTCAATAAAGTTTTTGACACCTTGCTAAGCCACTGGTGGTACTCAAATATTGTCATGTCCTAAAGGTGGCACTCTCCTCTGCCTCTGCGCGTGCACAGGGAGGGCTGTGATTTTCTCCAGGCTGGGGTCTGAGCGCCGTAGTGCTGGACAATGGGAGGGAGGGAGGGAGGGAAGGAAGGAAGGGATAAAGAAGAAAGGAAGGAAAGAAGGAAGGAAGGGACAATGGGAGAGAGGGAGGGAAGGAGGGCACCCACCCCAGTCCCACCCCCCTCCACCAGAGACCCATGGATTCCCCCCACACACACAGGGACCCTGCAACCTGAGGGAGGGAGGGACAATGGAAGGGAGGGAGGGAAGGGACAAAGAAGGAGAGAAGAAAGGAAGGAAGGAAGGAAGGGACATTGGGAGAGAGGGAAGGAAGGAGTACACACCCTAGTCCTATCCCCCTCCACCAGAGACCCATGGATTCTCACACACACACAGGCACCCTGCAACCTGAGGGAGGGAGGGAGGGAGGAACAATGGAAGGGAGGGCGGGAAGGAGGAAGAGACAAGGAAGGAAGGAAGGAAGGAAGGAAGGAAGGAAGGAAGG
>JAKJMR010017033.1:52825-91040 GCA_024449315.1 Daboia siamensis
CCCCCCCTCCACCAGAGACCCATGGATTTCCCCCACACAGGCATCCTGCAACCTGAGTGATGTGCTGCCCTCCCCCCGCCATTGACTTCGCTTGTCAAAAAGTTGCAAAAGGTGATCACATGACCCTGGAACACTGTGACTGTCATAAGTATGAATCAGTTGTCAAGCATCTGAATGTAAATCATATGACCTGGGGATGCTGCAACAGTCATAAGTGTGTGCCGTTGTAACTTTGAACAGTTACTAAGGGAATTGTTGTAAGTCGAGGACTACCTGTACTTTATCTTTTTTTTTTCCTTTTTTTTGGTCAAGTTTTTGACACCTTCCTGGGCGACTGATGGTACTCAGATATTGCCTTATCCTAAAAGTGGTACAATGGGTGAAAAGGTTGAAAAGCCCTGCCCCAGTTCACACAGTTCTGCTTCCATCCTGGATCCACTGAGACTTGGGCTCCAAGGAGAAAACGATTTTGTGTTCTCTTTTATCACAGACAGGACTTTATTGACAATCCAAGTTAACATTAGTATTCTTAAATTGTGAATTCTTAGGAAAATATCCCCTCCTTGTGTGTTGCAAACAGCCATTTCCAGTACGGAAAACAGGACAAAGCAGAGTGGGGAAAAATATTTTCCTTTTCTATATTTCCAGTCTGAACTGGACAATGGCAGGGTCCCTACAAGAGAATTCTTTTAAGGATTATGTATTAATAGAAAAGCAACTAACTTACCTCTGTTCCTAAATGCTAAAGCTGTTGCACATAAAAAATGGAGGAGCTCTGATCAACTATCACAGCCATCATTTTGACAGCTTTGCTGTAATGTTGTCTGTAGACACCCCAACTAAATGCAAGCATGAGCCTGGTTTGTTCTCAGTCTTTTAAGTGGCCACAAACTACTAGCAAAAGTGGCATTTGATCACAAGGCAAGAAGGCATCGAGAAATGTTTCCCCTTTTGCATTTGAGCATCCAAGAAGGGACAGGTAAGGAGAAAGGGAAAGAGGAAAGATAAACAAAAAGAAAGAAAGAGGGGAAGGATGAAGAAGGGAAGGAGAATGAAGAGGGAAGGAAGAAGAAAATGGGGAAAGGAAGGAGGAAACCAAGATTATAATGAGAGGGAAGAAGGGTCTAAGGCAGGGGTCGGCAACCGGAAAAAGGAAAAGAGCCACTCAGAACCGGTTCCATCACACAAACAAAAAAGTGGGAGCCACAAAAAGTGCGTGCACGTGCGTCCACTCACGCGCATGCGCATAAAACATTTTGCGCATGCGCAAAATGGGAGGCACCTGTGCGGCGACAGGTCTCCCCTTTGGAGAGGTGCGTGCTGTCCCGTCCGGAGACCTGCCGCGTTCGTCAAAAATGGACGAACACGGGAGCTGTGCAAACGGGACGGCGGCGGTTTGGAGAGTGCGTGCGCACCTCTCCAAGCCGCCGCCATCCCGTCCGGAGACCTGCCGCGTTCGTCAAAAATGGACAAATGCGGGAGCTGTGCAAACGGGATGGCGGCGGTTTGAAAAGTGTGTGCGCACCTCTCCAAACCGCCGCCATCCCGTCCGGAGACCTGCCGCATTCGTCCAAAATGGACGAACGCGGCAGCTGTGCAAACGGGACGGCGGCGGTTTGGAAAGTGCGTGTGCACCTCTCCAAGCCGCTGCCATCCCGTCCGGAGACCTGCCGCATTCCTCACACAACGTCCAGACTGTGGCTCCCTCCTTTCCAGCCTCGATCCACTGGGAGCGGGGGATGGTCGGGGGGGAGGAACAAGAGGGAAGATGCCGAAGGTCCACCCCAGGCACGTCCTTGCTGCATTTCTTTTTTTTTTACCAGGGAGGGAGGAGGGCTTACCTGCGTGGCTCTGCCCGGCTGGTCCTTAGAGTGGGAGGCACAGCGAGATCGTCCCCCCCTCGAGAGAGAGAGAGCCCGAGAAGCCAGACCAGAGGCGGTGTCGGGTTTCTTCACCCCACCTCCCCGCACTCAAACCTCGCCAAGTGCTTTAGCGGGCCCGTTGGTTTCTTCTGGCGAAGCTGCGGCTAAAGCTGCTACTTTGCAAAGACTGTGGGCAAATCGTTTCCCTCTCCCACCCCTCTTCCTTCTTCGACCGGCTGGGCCGCCAACCACTTTTTTGCTGGTTTCTAGGGCAACTGGGTAATGCTAAGCGCAGCCTGCCTGCAGGGATTGTTGCCGCCGCGCGTGCGCACAGAAATCCAAGCCCCGTCTAGGCCCGGGGAGGGGGGAGGAGCACGCCAGGCGAACGTGGAAGGTCTCCGAACGGGATGGCAGCGGTTTGGAGAGGTGCGCGTGCACCTCCGCCCTTCGGAAACGTGTGTGTGCACCTCTCGGAACGGGCGGTGCCACTCTCCATTTGGAGAGGTGCGCGCGCACCACTGCCCGTTCAAAGAGGTGCACGCGCACCACACGACTGGGAGCTGCAGGAGACGGCTCAAAGAGCCGCATGCGGCTCCGGAGCCGCAGGTTGCCGACCTGTGGTCTAAGGGAACTCCTTCCTTAGCACTTGGCCACGAGCAGCCCTGCTGCCATTTCACCTTCCCCTTGTCCCCTCCTCCTGACTTTTCCTGGTGGTCTCCCATCCTATCACTGAGGATGCTTTGGTTACAAAGCCAGCTCTCCTTGCAGGGATAGGGAGTAGACCTCCCTCTGACCCACACATTTTGCTCTCCTGCATACACCATGAACAACTGGGCTAAGGAGACCGAGCCAATCAACAGCAGCCTTGAGGAGGAGATAAGCGCAGTCAGGCACCCCCTTAGGAAAGGCTGAAATGGGTGCTTGCCCTCCACTGCCCAGGGCTCCAGACAGCCTGCATCATTGGGGGTGCTCTGCATGGCCTGAGAAGGACAGCAAGACTCCTCTGGTGGACAAAGGTATAGTGGTCACCCTGGTCTCGCCTTCCTCAGCTGGAGATAATGGATCCCCCCAGCCCTGCCAGAGCCACCACAGCCACCCCCCAACACGACCAACATTGAGGTGGCCCTTGCCCACCGCCATTATGCCCACCTTGGCCACACCCACCCAGCCCCCCAAGGTCAACCAGAACCCTGATGTGGCCCTCAATGAAATCGAGTTTGACACCCCTGTAGTAGATGGTAGTTTATGTCCTCCCCTCAAGCCTTCACTGACAGGTAAGACGGTAAATCTGACAAATTATTTTTTCTTTTGTAACCTTTAAATTAGAGGTGATAAACTGCTGGGCCATGGGCCAGATGCATCACGAAGAAACTGCACCCAGCCCATTGCCGGCAATGGGGAAAAAGCTCCAATATGTCACGTGACATCATGTGATGTCAGGTTTGACATGTCTGCTTTAAATGATTCCTATTAATGCTCTCCACCATCACAGCATAATGTCTGGTCAGTAAATTTGCTTTTCTTTTCCTCCTCTCAGTAAAATGGTGAGACCATCATCTAGAGTTTGGAAATATTTCCACAGTGCAATTTCTGCTGAGAGAAAAGCTGCAATTTGCAAATATTGTTAGAAGAAATATTCTTTTCTAAAAGCTACAAGGATGTTTCTTCACCAGCAGCATCTTCAAGTAAAGAAGTGCTGCAAACCATTGCCTCACAAAAATACACAATATCTTTTTTTATAGATAAAATGATAATTGAAAATCAGTAGAAAATTGTCACACTTTTGTAACAGCAATATATGCTTCTGGATGAGCATTGTCAATAAGTGAAAATGCATATTGGCAGGAAGCTTTTAAATTATTATGACCATCATACCATTTGCCAAGCAGACATTCCTTGAGCAAGCCTCTTTTGGAATCAGAACATTTATTTATTTATTTATTTATTTATTTATTTATTTATTTACTTACTTACTTACTTACTTACTTACTTACTTACTTACTTACTTACTTACTTATTTATTTATTTATTTATTTATTTATTTATTTATTTATTTATTTATTTATTTATTTAATTTGTATACCGCCCTTCTCCCGAAGGACTCAGGACGGTGGACAGGGCAATAAATATCTAAAAAACAGAATACAAAAGTTAAAAAACAATTAAATGTAATGCCCAATATAAAACAATAAACAATAATTAAAATTATTTAAAATCCCATCCCTTAACCCATCAAACCAGGCCGGATTGCTCAAATAAATAAGTTTTTAGATCGCGCCGGAAGGAGCGAAGATCAGGAGCCATCCGGAGCTCCACCGGCAAGCGGTTCCAAAGGTCTGGCGCGCCCACAGAGAACGCCCTCCCCCTGGGGGCCACCAATCGACATTCTTTGATCGGAGGCACCCTGAGGAGACCCTCTCTGTGGGAGCGCACTGGACGGAGGGAAGTTGACGCCGGCCGCAGGTGTTGCCGTAGATAATCCGGACCCATGCCATGTAGGGCTTTATAGGTCATTACTAACACCTTGAATCTCACCCAAAGGACAACTGGCAGCCAATGCAGCTCACTGAGTAAAGGTGTAACATGGGAGTATCGGGAAACTCCCAGCACAACTCGCGTGGCTGCATTCTGCACCAGTTGGAGCCTCCGAGTGGTCTTCAAGGGTAGCCCCATGTAGAGAGCATTACAGTAGTCCAGACGAGAGGTCACGAGTGCATGAGTGACTGTACGTAGGGCATCCCAGTCCAGATAGGGCTGCAACTGGCGCACCAGGCGAACCTGGGCAAAGGCCCCCCTAGTCACAGTTCCAATACGGTCTTCAAACAAAAGTTGTGAATCTAGGAGGACCCCCAAGTTGTCCGCCCTATCTACGGGGGTTAATAACTCACCCCCCATAACAAGAGATGAAGTAAACTGAATTTCCCGGGATGCCGGCACGAACAGCCACTCAGTCTTGTCGGGGTTGAGCCGAAGCCTGTTCCTCCCCATCCAGACCCGGACCGCCTCCAGGCAATGGGACATCACATCGAGGGCATCACTGGGGTGGTTTGGGGTAGAAATTAAAAGCATACTGATGATACCCAACTCCAAAACCACGAATGATCTCACCATATGAGCGTATGATGGAATCTGCACAAGGAAAAATCAGTGAAACACTATGTCTTGCAGTACTTACAGATGGATGACCAAATGTTTGGGGAGAAGGAATCATCAACTTTGTGATAACAACAACTCAACCAGTCTTTTATAGAAACACTGAAACTGGAGAGAACAGACATATTGCAGAGTATATCAGCAGTGAAATATGTGCAGTTTTAGAGAAAATTGAGAGTGGTAAAGTATTTGCTTTGCTGACTGACAATGCAAGTAATATGAAAGCTGCATGGGAAATCATAATGGACAAGTATTCACATATTACTGCAACAGAATGTATATCTCATGGACTAAACTGACTTCATGAAACTGGACACCCTTCAAAGGATTTATAGAAGAGCTAAAGAAGTTATCAAATATGTAAAAGCTACTCATGTCACCACAGTTTTCAAGAAGAAGCAAGAAGAATAAAATTCACAATAAAATAGTGACACTGAAACTCTGTACTAAAACATTTTGGGGTGAAGTGGTGATCTCCTTTGCAAGTTTACTAAAAAACAAAGAAATTCTTCAAGCAACAGTAATAATTGAGGATCTTAAAATTCTCAGAAATATAAGGAACCCTGCTTGATGAGGACATGTTTTGGGTTCAGCTGCAGAATTCCCTACAGATTTTAACACCGATTCTTTCAGTAATCCATGCATCTAAATCAGACACTGCACTTTTGTCAGAAATTCCTAACCACATGGCTATGATAAAAACGTCTGTTTTTGAAAACCTTAGTGCATCTCCACTTAGAATGGCTGAAAAAAGTAAAGTGAAGGTTTCTTTAAAAAACAGAACAAATTTTGTTGCCATGCAATACATGCTGCTGCAAATCTACTGGACCCAATATTCAAAGACAGTGGTGTGAGTGATGCTGCTGCATCACTGGACTGGATTACAAAACAAGCTGTGCACTTAGGACTTGATGTTGGAAAAGAATTTTCAAATGTTACAAAATCTAGAATGTTAAATAGTGGGTTCTTTGATGCAGGAATGAAGACGCGAAATGGAGTACAGGGTAACTCATCGTTTATTTCGTGCTGTGACTGTACTGGAGGAAATGGCTGCAACCAGCCGCAATATATAGTCTAGCACCTAGGCAGCAGCCAATAGGTTTGAATCTATTTGGCCTGGAGATAGCCAATTGCAGCACAGGAGACTTGTAGTCTGGGTTGCTGGAGAGCTGTTAGCTGCTCCAGCAACCCACATGGTATTTCCTCAAAAAGCCCAGTACATAACACCCCTCCCCTCTTAGATCAGACCATAATAACACCAATTAGTCTCAACAATTGTCAAGACTCAATATCCAAACACACTAAAGTAAAAGTGATAATAATAATAATAAAAAAACCAATGTGGACTACAATGTTATTAAACAACGTCTGAATGAATAGGCTACCAAAATGGCCTTTTTAGACAGTTACATCATAGCAATAGTTTCTGTAGTCTAGTGGCAACAGGATTTACAACAATATATAGCTCTTTATTTTACAACGTAATTTGCAAGATATGAAGGAGGCTTGTGTGCCTAGAGAAATGTCTCGGAGTTCCCATCACTTTGTGGTCTACCAGCTTACCCAGTGGGCTGGGTAGACTTGTGTCCCTTTGTGCTCCTGAGTCAAGGGGATTCGATGCACTCTGGCTGGCCTCTCCAGGTTGGCCCACCCCAGAGTCAGACTGTTCAGCAGAGTAGGCACAGCAGTTGCTGAAATTCGGTTGGCTTGCTCCTTCAGGGGGTCCATGTTGCACTCCAGAGCTCCACAGTTCTCCCTCTGGTTCCATCTCAGTTAAGAAGGAAAAGTCCTGGTAGTCCACATTAGGGTTGGCTTGGCTGCAAGTTTGAGGACCTTGGGAGGGACCTATGACACAGTCCTCACTTAGTCGCCATTCTGGAAACCATTTCCTGAGCTGATCAATGTGTCGTCTGACAACTTGCCCTCCCTCCAACCCAACTTCATAAGATAGGGGTCCAGATGCCTTGGTAATTTGACCAGGAACCCACAGATTCCCATGACCATAGTTCCTGGCCCAAACCCAATCGCCCATATGCAGCCCCCTTGGAGGTTTTGGTCGAGAGGCTTCTGCTGCCACTCTATCTGGATGCAACCTGTCCCATTTAGTGATCAAACACTTCCCCCAATGTAGTTCTGCAGGACTTTTGCCTGTGGCAGTGGAGAGCGTAGAATGCTGGCAGAGTAAAAAATCTGCCAATCTGTGATGCCAGTCACCTGTAATGATGCGCTTGAGTGCCTCCTTCGTTGTCCTCACCATGCGTTCAGCTTGACCATTAGAAGACGGATGAAAATGCACAGATGTTGCATGTCTGATGAGATTAACTCTAAGGAAGGCCTGAAATTCAGCAGCAGTGAATTGGGACCCATTGTCCGAAACTAAAACATCTGGCAGCCCATGTGTGGCAAATAGTTTTCTCAGCACCTGGATGGTCCTAGCAGTAGTCATGTTAGGAACTGGAATTACTTCCAGCCATTTTGAGTGGCTATCCACTACTATAAGGAAGAGCTGTCCTTGAAAGGGCCCAGCATAGCTATGTGAACCCTAGACAAGGAGTGTGCGTTTCCTCCCACCTGTGAACTGGAGCCTGAGACATTTCAGGCCTAGATTGCTGGCATGTATAACAACTATGGACTTGAGCCTCAATGGCCTTATCAATGCCAGGCCACCAGAGGTAGCTTCTAGCTAAAGCTTTCATTCTGACAATGCCTGGATGGCCTTTACGTAATGATTGTAAAACCCTGTCTCTTAGGGAAGTGGGAATTACGACTTTGTTTCCCCATAAAATGCACCCTTTATGGGCAGATAACTCATGCCTCCTGACAAAATAGCTCTGAAATTCTGAGCCTGGACTTTTATCCAACCAGTCCGTGTATACCCATGACAACACTCTACTAAGTGTTTTATCTGTGGCAGTTTCAGCAGCAATGTCCCCTGCATGGAGGGGAAATTCAGGTATGTCATGTATGGACAATATTAAGCAGCTGGAGCTGGAGCTGGATCCATTAGTGGCAGTGGTAGTCTGCTGAGGCCACCAGCATAGCCCATTTCCTTGACCAGTTTGTGAATTAATTTAAAATTGTATGCAGATAGGAAAAGAGACCATCTCAACATTCTTGGAGATAGTATGTGGAAGGTTTGTTTGTCTGTTGTAAAAAGTCCCAACAGAGGTTTGTGCTCAGTGTAGACCATGAAATACCTGCCATATAAATAGTCATGGAATTTTTTTATTCCAGCAACAATGGCTAGGGTCTCTTTGTCAATCTGAGCATAGTTTTGCGAAGCAGAGGACAATGTCCTTGAGTAAAATGCTATAGGAACCTGTTTCCCATTTTTCTCTATGTGACTTAAAACTGCCCCCACCCATAGGGAGATGCATCACATGCAAGACATACAGGTTTAGGCTCTTTGTAGTGAGTTATAGTGGACTTTTCTGACAATAGTGCTTTTAAGTCCTGGAAACTTTTTTCATGTAAGTTGGTCCATTTCTATGGAGCTTTCTTATCTAGAAGCCTGTGGAGGGGCTCTGCTATTGCTGCCTTATGAGGTAGAAATGTGTGATAGAAGTTTAGGAGACCCAAGAATGCTTGTAGCTCTCCTTTGGATTTGGACCTAGGAGCCATTTTAATGGCATTCACTTTAGAATCAGCGGGGTGAATGCCATTAGCATCAATTTGGAAACACAGGAATTCTGTTGAAGAAACCCCAATACTACACTTGTTCTTTTTAAATTTGAGGCCTGCTTCACAAAGCCTCTGCAAGACAGCCCTGAGTCTTCTGGCTAACACTTCAGGGGATTTCCCTGCAATAAGAACATGATCAAAATAATGGCAGATGCGCTGAATACCCTTGAGTGTACACTCCATGATTCCCTGAAAAATACCCGGTGCAACACTGACTCCAAACTGTAAGTGTTTAACTTTGAATGCCCTTCAGTGAGTCACAATCATTTGAGCCGCGGCTGTGGCTTTATCAACCGGCAATTGCTGATAGGCCTATGCTAAATCAAGTTTAGCAAAAATAGTACCCCCTTGCAAGGAGGCTAAAATATGGTTGACCACTGGGACCGGGTAAGCGTGTTGCTTGAGGGCTTTATTTAGTGTGCATTTATAGTCAGCACAAATGCAAATTTCCCCATTGGCTTTAAGTGGAGTGACTATAGGAGTTTCCCACTCCCCACCATCAACAGGCTGTAACATGCCCTGTTCTACAAGCTTATCAATTTCAGAATCAATTTTATGTTTTAAGGCAAAGGGGACCCTATGAGGCTTAACCCTGATTGGAACTATGTTGGGATCTAGCTTAAATGAGATAGGCGGGCCTGTGTATGTTCCAAGGGTTGAATCAAAAACATCCGCATATTCCTCACACACTGATGTGAGATCTGCAGTTTGTGTCCAGTTTATGCCAGTAATCTGAATACCTAAGGCATCAAACCAATTGAGTCCAATGAGATTCGTTCTCTGGCCCCCTACTACTATTACATCCAGGTGCCCCCAAAACCCTTTAAACTTTACCAACAAAGTGGCTTCTCCCTTAACTTTGATGTGAGCATTTTGAAAATCTGTTAGGATTATATCTGAGGGTTTTAGTTTGGCCCAATTGTTAATGCGCCTACACACGAAGTTAAAAGTGTCTTGAGAAATGATTGAGACTGCACAGCCAGAGTCCAATTCCATCTTACATGGATCTCCTTAGAGTTTGAGCTTAAGTTTGGGTTTGAGGGGGCATCGAGCCCCGGTGCGGCATACACTTCTAAGGCTTCTGAAAAATCCCACACTAACTGGATCCTGTGCCCCAGTACCTCTCCTAGTCAGTTCTTCCAACTGGTGTTTGGGTGGCCAGTCTCTCTGGTGGACTCTGCAAACCACCGTGATGTGGCCTGTCCTTCCACAAGCTCTACACATGGCTGAACGAAATCTGCAATTGGTGCAAAAATGATTGCCACCACACCCCTTACCTCTCAGTAAGAGAACTGTCTTCTCGCTACAGGCTGTTGCAGTGTTGCACATTGGGTTGCCTTTGGAGTCGGTTGAGTTCAGATTCTTCTTCCTTGGAAGATTCTCCGGTGCATTTGGCATCCTCAAGGTGGACCATTTCTATGAACTTTGTCAATTTGGCGGGCTGTACTGTCTGAACTCTTAAGGGACACAGTGGTTCAGTGGGTTAGGACGCTGAGCTTGTCGATCTGAAGGTCGGCAGTTTGGGGGGTCGAATCCTGAATGCCACGTAGCAGAGTGAGTGCCTGTTACTCGTCCCAGCTTCTGCCAACCTAGCAGTTCGAAAGCACATAAAAATGCAAGTAGAAAAATAGGGACCACTACGGTGGGAAGGTAACAGCATTCTGTGCGCCTTTGGCGTCTAGTCATGACCACGGAGATATCCTCGGACAAGCGCTGGCTCTTTGGCTATGAAACGAAGATGAGCACCGGCCCCTAGAGTCGGAAACGACTAGCACGCATGTGCAGGGGAACCTTTACCTTTACCTTTACTGTCTGAACTGCACCCCCGGCAGCTTCATTGGCCATCACCTCGTCCTGTGCTTCAGAAAACGTTAAATTTGGCCCAGCAAATAGTCTCTGCTGAAGCGTTCTGTCCTGTAGGCTGCAGATGAGCCGGTCTTGTAATCGCTCTTCTAAATTTGAAAATTTGCATAGGCGTGTGGCCTGCCTTAGGCCCACTATGAATTCTGAAGCTGACTCCCTGGGTAGCTGCACTCTTTGGTTGAACTTGAACCGCCAAGCCATTTCAGACATCTTGGGCTGGAAGTGCTCGGTTAGCTTCTTTTTGAGATCTGCGTCGGAGACTGCTTCGATTGGTGTCAGCACGAAAAGGTTCTCGGCCAAATCAAAGGTTGCTGGGCCACACACGCAGAGTAACGTTGCGGCCTTCAGTCCTTCTTCTGTGATCTGATTGGCTAGTTTTCTACTTGCGATAAATATGATGGCCATTCCTCTGGGTGTTTCATGTTGAATTCTTGCAGTTTTCTGACCTTTGGCATTCTTTCTTTCTGCTTCCTGCGTTCTTCCGGATCCTGCTTCCAGGCTCAGGGAATGAGTCCACTGAGCATGAGGTCGCTAGTGTAGCTTGCTAGCCGATCTTGAGAGGGGGGGGAAATGCCTCTTCCCACCGGCGTGTGCTGCCTTTCCCTCATAGGCCTCAGCTCTTATTCAGTGAAGCAGGAACCCACCCTTGTCGCCACTGTTAAATAGCGGGTTCTTTGATGCAGGAATGAAGATGCGAAACAGAGTACAGGGTAACTCATCGTTTATTTCATGCTGTGACTGTACTGGAGGAAATGGATGCAACCAGCTGCAATATATAGTCTAGCCCCTAGGCGGCAGCCAATAGGTTTGAATCAACCATTGCCGCCTGGAGATAGCCAATTGCAGCACAGGCGACTTGTAGTCTGGGTTGCTGGAGAGCCGCTAGCTGCTCCAACAACCAACATGGTATTCCCTCAAATAGCCCAGTACATAACATAGAACATCTTCATCGATTTAGGCCAGGAATGCATTATGAGATTCTGCAAAACATATCCCTCCTGAAACATGGTGGTAAGGTCTTTGAACCACACAATCTCTGACACCTCTTACATCTTGCTTACTGCAGATTGCTACATCTTTCTGCTGTATGTGAAAGAATCTGGTCTATGTTTGGTAATATTCATACCAAATCAAGAAACAAAGGGTAGAAATGCTTGTTTCAATCTGTGCAAACTTAAAGTTTTTAAAAGTCCATGAGAAACATGACAAAAAGGAAGAGGAAGAAGCAACAGAAAATGATAGCAATAATTCAGAAAATGAGATAGAATAAACTGCATGTATATGTTGTATCTTTGCTTCTTTTTTTAAAGCAACACTCAAAAAGTAAACCTTTTATGGAGCTTAAATATTGAGGTGGACCTTAACTTTATTTGCTATTGGCGCTAAGGGGCAAATCTGATTATTTTTTATGTTGATGGTTTTGTAAGGTCCCAGTCCCTTACTTAAACTTGAGATACCATATCAATCTAATCAGATAACCCAAGCGGAGACTTGTTGATCAAGCAGCACTTATTTGATCAAATTAAGCAGCTGGGTGGCCAACAATCTGGAATTGTTGGTAGCATTGCTTTATAAACTTTGTTAGCTAATGAAAATCAGACAACAGAGCCATTACATCATGCATAAGACATCAATCATTCCTGTACACTCCCTTATTCCCTCCTTCAGTATATCACATCCATGTACATGTTTTTCAAGCCTGCATGAGATTTCCCTGGTGCAAAAACTGATTACAAAAAGCAAGTAAGCAACAGTTAGACTAAACAATTTCATTTTGTTCCAGAACCCTTCAGTTTCTTGCTTTTTTATTGCTTTTGAGGGAAAGGGAGCTGGTTATCTGTTTTATTGCAAACATAATACTTTTATATACATTGCATTTCACCAAATTGGAAAACTACTCTACACTTACCAAAATTTCTATTTTTTTCTAGAAAAAACAGGGGAAAATGGGTTTTTTCATTACTTCAAAATTTCCAGAAATTTTATATCTCTAACTATGCTGCACTGTACTGTATGGTTGCTTTAATAATGTTCTGTATGTAACTTTTTTAGCAGTTTGAGTGCTCTAATGTGATGTTTCTGGACCCACTCGTTCTGTGAGGAGGGGAGATGTTTCCACACTACTAGGTATTGGGTTGCCCCATGGTACTTCCGAGAATCTAGGATTTCTTTTATTTCAAAGTGTTGTTCTCCTTCAACCATGATTGGAGATGGTGGAGGGGGGATTTTTGGCCATAAGGGCGACTGTTGTTCTCATTTCAGCAAGCTGCAGTGAAAGATTGTGTGTATTTGTCTGAGGTTCTTTGGTAATTCTAATTCTACTGTTACTGGGTTTATGATTCTTTTAATTGGAAAAGAATATTCTGGACCAAGTTTTTTAGAGGGTGGTAGGGATTTTAGGTATTTTGTACACAAATATGCCATTTCTCCTACAGTGAATGGTTTAGGTTCGACTCTTTTTTTATCCACTTGTGTTTTGTTTGCCTATCTAGCTTTGTCTAAGGCTTTCCTAACCACTGGCTAGGTGTTTTGTTTCAATCCTGTAAAATTTAACTGGAAAGGGTCCAAAAAAACATTTAGATGGACTATACAAAGATCAATATTAAAAGAAGATGACTTCAGACTAAAGATGGAGAGAGAATTTTTTTATTATTATTACATTTATATCCCGCCCTTCTCCGAAGACTCAGGGCAGCTTACAAGCTTAGCAGTAGCCTTCATTCTATGTATATGCCTGCTTGTTAGGGCTTTCACACACACACCCCCAAGTGGCATTATTACAAAGTCAGTTTATTGCCCCCAACAATCTGGGTTTGACTTCTTTTTTTAAAAAAATAACAATTTGACTTCTTTTTTAAAGAAAATAAAGCAGAAGACACCTCTGTCCAAAATCACTGGGACACAGCTAAGGCAATTATGAGAGGTATAGCTATAGCATATATGGCGAAAAAGAATAAGGAGAAAAAACAACAATACAAAATGTTAGAAGGCGAATACAAAAAATTAGAAATAATACTCCAACAAGAACCACAAAAAAGAATGTAAAACAACAAATGGACTTAATTAAACATAAACTCAACATCTTAGAAAAAGAAAAATTAGCACAACAGATTAGACGTACAAAACAGAATTTCTTCGAAAATGCAAACAAACCTGACCGATGGCTTGCACACAAATTGAAAAAACAAAAGGAGAAAAGTTGGATTAGTAAATTACGAGACGACAAAGGGAGAATACACTATCAAGAAGAGGAGAAAAAAATTATAGCCCAGGAATTCTATGAGAAATTATACAAGGAAGATAACCAGGAAAATGAGGAGAAAGCGGAGGAATGTTTCAAAAAAGCAACACTACCAAAAGTTACAGATGAAATTAAAAAATGTTGAATGAAGAAATTAGGATGACAGAGGTGATTACGGCCATTAACAAACAAAAAAATAATAAAGCATCGGGTCCTGATGGCCTCCCGTCAGAAATCTATAAGGAGCAACAAAACATCTTAGGACAACCTTTATCGGATGTGTTTAACGTGGTCCTGGATGAAGCAAAAATCCCAAAGTCATGGTCAGAGGCGAATATTGTTCTGATCCCAAAAGACAACATGGACCATACATCAATCCAAAACTATAGACCAATATTTTTACTTAACTCTGGTTATAAGATATTTACAACAATTATAGCTGAACAATTAAAAAGGTTTTTAAATGATTTTATACATGTGGACCAGAACGGATTTCTAGCCAAAACACAAACTAAACACAACATTAGGATAATATTGGATACGCTAGAGTACTATGAAATACATAGTGGACAACAAATGGTGTTATTATTCTTAGATGCCCAGAAGGCTTTTGATAATGTTAAGTGGTCATTTATACATCAACAACTTAGGTATATGGATATGGGTGAAAAATTTATAAATATAATTAGGGCAATATACTCTAATCAGGAAGCTAAAATAATAATAAATGGGGAAGCAACAAGGAAATTTCAAATACAAAAAGGAACATGACAATGATGCCCTTTATCCCCATTAATATTTATATTGATGCTAGAGGTCCTAACGAGGATAATTAGAAATGAATCGCATATAAAAGGATTAGAAATTTAAAAAGAAATTTTTAAACTTCAAGCATTTGCGGATGATTTGGTCTTTATTATAGAGGATCCACAACAATAGGGACCAAAACTGTCGGAAGAACTCGATAAATATGGGGAAGACGCTGAGCTGAAAATAAATAAGGGTAAAACTAAAATGATTGTTAAACATATGACAAATAAACAGAAAGAAAATTTGGCTAGGATTATGGATATACAAATAGTTAAGAAGATAAGATATCTAGGAATTACTATTATGGACAGATGCACTTCAATCAAAGAAGACAATTATGACAAAACAGTGAAACAAAAGAAGACCTGGAAAAATGGGGAAACTTGAGTTTTTCATTGTTAGGGAGAATTGCTGTCTTAAAAATGAATGTACTACCTAAAATCCTATTCCTGTTCCAAAATATTCCTATAATGATAACTTTATTGTCACTTTGAATGTACACCAATTGGCATACAGCAAAATGAAATTTTGTTGCATACAGCTCTCAAAGGGTCACCACCTCCGATATATACTCCTTGTTCATGGCCCAAATTAGATCAAAAAATTTTCGGGAACCTGAACAAACTGACATTAAATTTTATATGGCAAGGAAAAAAAACCGAGAATTAAAATGACTCCTGCAGGATGCTAAAGAAAATGGGGGTTTGGGACTACCGGACTGGGAAATATATTACTATGCAGCGGCCCTAACCTGGATTAGAGAATGGATAATTTTAAAGAATAAAAGATTATTAATTTTAGAAGGCCATGATTTGCAACTAGGCTGGCACGCATTCCTATGGAATGAGAAACAAGAGCTATATCAACATTTTCAAAAACATCGGATTAAACAAGCGCTACTCAAAATTTGGAATAAAATTAGAACACAAAATTACATTAAAGTACCAGTCTGGTTGTCCACCCTAGAGGCGATAGTTTACCCAAATTTGTTCAATTTGGAAAACAGCACTACGTATAAAGATATTATGATGTGGGTGAATTGAAATCCAGACAGGAACTAGAACAACAAGGGATAAAATTGGAATGGTGGGTTTACTTACAAATACAAACACGATATGGGAAAGATAAGAAAGAGTGGGGGATAAATATTCAAGAAACTGCATTGGATAAAATCTTACTGGGGCCAGATGAGAAACAAATAAGAAAATTGTATAGTCTGCTATTGGGGTATAAAATGATTGAGGAACAAGTTAAAGAATCAATGCTGATATGGTATTGGTCTTGATATATGGCAAACTCTCTGGGATAGAAATAAAAAAATAACACTGGCCTCAGCTTATAAAGAAAACTTATATAAAATGTTTTACCGGTGGCATCTCCCCCCAGCACGATTAGCCAAAATGTAAAAAACAATATCCCCTAGTTGTTGGAAATGATCTGAAGAATTATGTACTTATTTTCATGTTTGGTGGTCCTGTAATAAGACGCAAAAGTATTGGCAAAGGATATGGATATGGTTAGAAGAAATATCAGGACGGAGAGTAGATTACAGACCAGAATTTTTCCTACTTGGCATAACAACAGAGAAACATACCAAAGAAGAGTTATATATAATGATACACATCATCACAGCAGTGAGAATGACGTTCGCCCAGAAATGGAAAAATACTGAAATACCTGACGAGAGAGAAGTGATAAATAAAATTTGGGTGTGCGCAGAAATGGACAAGTTAACTTTGGAAATAAAAAAATAAAGATGAGTCAGATTATTACAAAATTTGGAATAAATTTTACATATGGTGGGAACAGAAAGGAAGGTCTCAATAGAGATATATAGGATGCTGATTTCCCATATTACTAGAATAAGGTGGTCGATAAGATTGAGTATTGTATAACTGTATATAAATGAAATGTACATAAAATGTATATATGTATATAAAACACAAAAATGATGTAAGAGAAGCAGGAATGTCAGACTGTTAACACCTTGTCCAAAGTTTTAAATAATAAAATTTGCAATATTTTTTTTTAAAGGGAAAAGCAACCTGGAACTAAGGAGAAACTTCCTAACAATCAGCCAGTGGAATAGCTTACCCACAGAAATCCTGGGCGCTCCATCACTGGAGATTTTTAAGAGGAGACTGGACATTCACCTGTCTGAGATTGTGTAGATTGTCCTGCTTGAGTAGGGGAATGGACTAGAAGACCTCCAAGTTCCCTTCCAGCTCTATTCTATTCTATTCTATTCTATTCTATTCTATTCTATTCTATTCTAGTCTAGTCTAGTCTAGTCTAGTCTAGTCTAGTCTAGTCTAGTCTAGTCTAGTATGCAGGACAGAGGACCCAGATTGTTGGGGGCAATAAGCTGACTTTGTAATAATGCTGCATGGGGGGGGGGGAAGCCCTAATAAGCAGGCATATACATAGAATGAAGGCTATTGCTAAGCAGATTTGATTTGTGCTTAGATTGTAAGCCGCCCTGAGTCTTCGGAGAAGGGCGGGATATAAATGGGATTAAAATAAATAAAATAAATGACTATGAAATAAGGAACAAAAGAGGTATAAGATTAACAAGGCTAGATCCCTACAGTAGAATAGTTCCAGATAAATATATTCACATTTAATACTAATCATTATGTATATCTGCCATATTGAGCAAGTGCAGAGTACCCTGTTTTGTGTTTGTGAGATGGGTTTGTGCTCGAAACTCCAGGCATCTTGCTTGTAGATGCTGGCTTGGGAGCGTTGCCTTAAACCATCCTCTCTGCTACCAATTTGTGAGATGGTCTCATGAGGCCGATGGTTCGTTAAGGTGCTTCCAAGTAAAAAGCAGCATGCAGGGATGCAATCATTTATAGCTTTATTCAACGTTAGAGTAAATAGAAAGAGTTCCCTGGCATGGAGGCATCCATGCCTGGATTGAGTTCATGGATCAGCAAGTAAGCAGAAGAAAGAACAAAGAGAAACTAGAGAGAAGAGCAGCCCCAGAGCAGAGGTATTTATGGGGGTCCTCAGTCCCTCCCTTACCAATTAACTCTCTCCAATGGGGCTGCAGGGGCCGAAGATCCCTGACCCACCAGTGGGAGCAAAGATGCTTCTTTGCTCTCATCTGATGACCTTTTGGGGAACTGCCATGGCTGGCACAAAAACATCTAACAATTCCCCTTCTTGCCAGCCAATGACAGGGACCAGTGAATGTATGTGAGGGGGCGAGCAGGTGTCATAGACATGCATATACACGTTCAGAAGACCAAACACAAACGCTTACACAGAAGGTTGTGCCGGTCAATGGGAACAGGTTTGGTGAACAGGTCAGCTATCTGGTCAGTTGTATTACAATGCTCAACATGTATAAACCCCATTTTGGCAAGCTGCCTGACATTTTTATAGTGTATGTCTATGTGGTGGGACCTAGAGCCCACTGCATATGCCCCCAAGATTGCAATTGAAGCCGTATTATGCTCTTGAATTTGGATGGGCAGAGGAGGAGGTGCCCAGATGCTCGTTATCAGAGCATCGAACCAAATCAAATCATTGGCCGTGTCCGACAGGCTGGCATATTCTGCCTCGGCCGTGGAGCAAGAAACAAATTTTTGCTGCCTAACATTGGATAGGACAGCCATTTAGCAATATGAGGAAACCAGAGGTGCTCCGTCTACTTTTAGTGTCACCAGCCCAGTCTGCATCCGAGTAAGCAGAGAGCTGGGCCGTCTTCCCCTTCTCTGGTTCCAGCACAAGGAGAGCATCGGTCGTGCCCCTGAGGTACCAAAGTACCCTCTTAACAGCAGTCCAGTGGAATTCCTTTGGGTGTTCCACATGCCTGGATAGTAGATTCACAGCTAAGGCTATGTCAGGCCTGCTCCAATTGCTGATGTATAGCAAGGAGCCGATCACAGATCTGTAAAGCTTATTATCTGTGAACTCAGGACCGTCCTTGTGAGTGTGATTGTAATAGTCACTTTGTATCGGGCTACGCGTTGGGTTAGATTCTGCCATTTTACATTTGGCCAGTAACTCCTCAATCTTTTCTTTCTGAGATACGGCGAACCGCCCCTTAGTGGCCAAGATGTGCACACCCAAGTACCTGTTAACCCACCCCAAAGACTTCAGGGTAAACTTTTTCCCTAGGGCCTTGGCAAATTTATCACACCCTTCCTTGTCAGGCCCTACATATAGGAGGTTGTCCACATAAACTAACACCCGTTCTGTGGTACCCTTGGAGTTGCGTGTGAAAACACATTCATCTGCATGGGATGCACTGAAATCAACTCGTTCTAAACTTTTTCTAAGGCAGTCGTACCATAGTTTCCCCAACTGCTTGAGGCCATATAACCCTTTTTGGAGCAGCCATGTGTTTCTCCCTTCCTGCTGGTAGCCAGGAGGGGCCCTCACGTAGATCTGCCAATCCAAGTTGGCGTGGAGGTAATCCGTCTGGATGTCGAATTGGAAGACTTCCTCCCCCAGAGCGGCTGCAGTTACAAGGGCGGCCTTGACGCTCTCTGCCCAGACGGTTGGAGAGTAGGTCTCCCCATAGTCCTCCATGTAGCTCTGGGCGAACCCCTGAGCTACCAAACGGGCCTTATACAGGTAGAGGCCATTGGCAAGTGGTTTAGCCTTGAAAACCCAACTTGTGCCAATGACCTTCCTCTCCTTTGGTGGTTGCTGGGGGGTGAAGACCTTGAGCTTTCTCAGGCTCGCCATCTCCTGCTCCATCACGAGCTGCCATTTCTCCTGTTCTTCGATGGGTAGCTCCTGGATGTCAGAGAAGGATTTTGGGGTGACCACAATGCTGTTGACAGACGCGATGTGCCCAATGTCAATTCTCTTTGGCGGGATCCCTTTGTTGGATCACTTTGACCTCCTGACCTCCTGCCACTCACCGCCTTTTTGTTCTGCGGGTTCCTTGTTAGCCGGCATTTCACAACCGGGATGTGAAGACCCTCGGTCCCAGGTGCTGGGTATCGTGGGTCTCTGAGGCGTCGCCTCGGGCCTGGATGGGTCATCCTCCCCATCTGAACCAGGTAGGATGACATCTTCGTCTTTTTTCTTGCTCTCGTCGGTGGCAGGGTATGTGGTCGTCTCAGATGATGTCGTGGTTGGTGTGTCCTTGCTGGGTTGGTTGACATATGGGCTCAGATCGTTTGAGTGGATCTGGGTCCAATTGGAGTCCTCTTCGAAGGAGGCAGATTGGGAAGTCACTGTCCTTCCCCCTTCTCCCAGGAAACGGTAGGCCTTGGAGCCAGGAGCATAGCCCAAGAACCTTAGTCTCTGGGAGACAGACCTCCCCTTCTTCCGCAGCTGCTTGGGGATGTGCACCCAAGCGTAGGAGCCAAACACACGCAAGTGTCCCAGACTTGGATTCCTACCATGGACCAGGAAATATGGGGTCTGGTCCACAACACTGCTCCAGGTGCGGTTTAAGGTGTAATTGGCGTAGTGCACTGCCTCTGCCCAGTATGATTCTGCGACCTCAGCGTCTGCAATCAGACTACGCATCATAGTTTGCAGGATTCCATTTCTTTTCTCTGCCATGCCGTTCTGGGCAGGAGTGAAGGGTGCTGTAAGAAAATGTCGGATGCCCTTACACCTTACCCAGTCCTGAAATTTCCAGGACATGAACTCAGCCCCGCGGTCACTCTGCAGTTGAGCGATCTTGGTCTTATATTGGGTCTCTACAAGGTTGTACAGTGATTTTATGGCATGAAAGGCTTCGGATTTTTCTGTGAGGGTATACATACACGTGGCCGTACCATGAAAAATCGTCAACGGCAGTGAGAAAATACTGTCTTTTCCCTAGGGATGGTGTGAATGGCCCAACCAGATCAACATGTACTAGTTGGTACGGGTATTGGGCCTTACGTAGTAACAACTTAGGGATGGGGGCAGCCTTCATCTTTGTGCTCTTACAGATGACACAGTCCAGGAATACCTCACAATCCTTGAGCTGGACTCCCTCAGCAAACTCTCCCATCTTTTTAACCACAGGGAAGCTCGCATGACTTAATCTTCGGTGTAGGAGATGGGCACACTTATCATGGAGTGGCTTCCCTACTGACACCCTCTTGGCTCTGGTTACCTTGAGCGGTGCTTTAGGTGCCTGCTGAGGTTCGGGTTTCTTGTCCACACTGCCCTTGGAAAGCCGTGGGGCTGGCTGAGGTGGCTTGGGTGCAACCACTTCGGCCTTGCGCTCCTTAGACAGCCTTGGGGCTGGCTGTGGAGGCTTTCTCTCTTTCCGTGCGCAGGCCCCTTCTGAGGTGGCACCCGGTGGACTGTGCTCTGTGGCTGGGTTCTCAGGGGAGAAGTATGGCAAACCATTTATGATGGCAATATTTCCAATGACCCTCTGGTTCCGGGTGATATGACCTCCCCCTTTGCGAAATAAAACTTCCACCTTGTCATAATTTGATAATGCTCAACAGATTGTTGGCAATGGAGGGAGCATGTAAAACCCCTTCAACATTTCCCAGCCCGGGTACAGAAACAGTGCCCTCCCCAACAACCAAAGCCTTATCACCATTGGCCACCTTGACAGAGGAGTTAATTTTCTTTAACCTTTTAAACCCTTGTTTCATATTGGTAATGTGAGATGAAGCTCCAGAGTCCAGTAACCATAAGTCAGTGGGGCTATCAGCCTTTGTGGTGGGGGTGAGAGCACATGTGTGCACAATATTGCCCTTGGCACTAGCTTTGCCCCCGCCACGCCCCCTTCCTTGCCCCTTGCCCCTTCCTTGATTGGGACCACGCTTGGGGCCTTGTTGGTGATGGGGGCAGTCTTCCTTCAGATGCCCCTCAGAGCCACAGATGAAACACTTAAATAGAGCATTAACCTGCTCTGAGTTGTGGTTTCTCCTGGTGGCTTGCTGTATGGTGGCTCTGGCGTATTCTCCTGCATCTCTCCGCCTCCTGTCTTCCTCAATGAGCCTCCCTGTAGGTAGGACAGAGTCATGGTTTCCTTCCTTGTCCCCTACAGTGAAACAATGAAACTGCTCCAATTTTTGTCCAGGGAAGCCAGAATGACAGCGACCATGTTCGCATCAGGTACAAGGTAGTCTCTGGACATCAGTTCTTCCCTGAGCGCCTTTAATTTTCCCAGGTGCTCTGGCATGCTAGCTCCAAACTTAAGTCTAGTGGTGTAAAACTCAGTTGTGAGTCTGGTGACCGAACCGATGGTGTCGCTGTTGAATAAATTGTATAATAACCGCCAAAGTTCACCAGCTGTGACCCCATCTGGAATGCTGGAGTACAAGTTATGATCCAGTGAGCTCAGTAGAGTGGTAAATGCTTTCCTATGATACCACTCTTCTTGGGGTCCCCAGGGAAGAGGTGGGGGGTGCAGAACCATCTCTAGAGTCCCTTGCTCTAATAGACATACCTGCACTTCTTTATTCCAGCTGCTGAAATTTCCCCCCCCCCCAAGACGTAATTTTTCAAATTTATTTGAGAGTGCAGAGGTCTGGGAATGAAAGAGATTTTCCCCAGCTCTTTCATGCCTATACATCTGAGAGCTCTCCATTGAGGTGAATAGAAGAGGGATCCCTCTGCTGGCAGGTGGTGGTATTTTTCCTTGAATTTTGGATGGCCCCGACTGGGCATGCTTAGGATTCATTTGAGCCCAGGAGGCAGAGGGAGAGGACGTCTCTCTTTCTCCCTCTGGGCCTGGGCTTGTAGGCCGGAAAATGGGCCCGAAGAGGGGCTGAAGGCTGCAAAAGCCCCGAAGGTTCCTCCTGAAGCCCCCACAGCACTGGAACACTCACCGGGGGGCGAGGATTGCAAGATGGGGCCGGGATGGCACATGGATGCCGTGGATTGCCTGGAGGAGGCATTGCTGAGTGCTGGAGGAGGGGCCCTCATCCGGAGGCCCCCCAAAGGCCATCTGGTAAGCAGGGCGTATGGGCGGTGGCGAGAAGTAGGTGGAGGGCCCGGGGGTTCACTGGGGGCCCTCTGGGGTTGCAGGACACAGCTGGGAGGCTCCAGGCCGGACGCCTCCCAGCAGTTAGGCCCCGGGGAGAAGATTGGGGGCCGTGGAGCTTTTCCGGGAGGCTCCTGGGGATAGCGAGGGAGGCTGGCTACCCCCGATGTTGAGGCTGCAGTCGTTTTGGCCTCCAGGGCTGCAACCAGGGTCCGGATAGTTGCTCCAATCTCTGCTGCAGTAGACTCGGCTGGGCAGGCTTCGAGGCCATCATAGGCCTTGAGGCTTTCTGGTGGGGAAGACGGGGTGGTTTCCGTGCCGCTTCGGCTGGATGCCACCGATTGCTGGGCCTCGAGGCTTGGCTGGGGCCTATCAATATCAGGCCATGTGGGTGTCCTGGGGGCTGCCATCTTGCTTCCGGTTGCCCCCAGAAGCTGGAGGTCACAGTTTGGCGGGAAATTTCGCGCCAAAAGCTCCGGGGTCCCCCAGGGTGGCCAGCGCCATGTTAGGGGGCCTCGTGGGCGCTGGAGAAGGACTTACCCGGTGTCCAGAGGCCCCCTGCGCTGGCATCCCTCGTGGAGAGGCTTGTGGCATCGTTTGTGCTGTGAGGAACATTAGGAGCAGCTCCCTGCATTCCTGGTTAGTCATCTGGTCCACGCGGCGCTTGTCCTGGTCCTGAGCTGCTTCCACTGCGTCTGGGCAGGCTAGGGTGGACTGTAAGCCTTCCATGCTTCCCTCTGTGGCTTGCAGCTGTAGGGGGGCATGCGAAGGGGTCCCTGGCGCTCCGCTGGGTCCAGGGGCTGGATGCAGGGCTGCCGTCCTTGATTGAAGACTCCTGGTCACAATCGGGGATCTCCTGCCATCGTCTCAAATGGGTTCGTGCTGAAAACTCCAGGCATCTTGCTTATAGATGCTGGCTTGGGAGCATTGCCTTAAACCATCCTCTCTGCTACCAATTTGTGAGATGGTCTCACGAGGCCGAAAGAGTTCCCTGGCATGGAGGCATCCATGCCTGGATTGAGCTCATGGATCAGCAAGTAAGCAGAAGAAAGAACAAAGAGAAACTAGAGAGAAGAGCAGCCCCAGAGCAGAGGTATTTATGGGGGTCCTCAGTCCCTCCCTTACCAATTAAATCTCTCCAATGGGGCTGCAGGGGCCGAAGACCTCTGACCCACCAGTGGGAGCAAAGATGCTTCTTTGCTCCCAACTGATGACCTTTTGGGGAACTGCCATGGCTGGCACAAAAACATCTAACAGTGTTTTTGCAAGTTCATAGGAATAGTTCCACCTTGATACTCTAAATGTACAGTTTTTTGCTAGAATATGATCTGGTACATTGAGTTAAAACGTAATCTGTTGGGAAGTTTAATTTCATCTATACATTCTGGTTACACACATCTATTTTTTGTTTTGTATTTTGGTGAATTCATCAGAAATTAGTTTCCACTGAAATAATTAGTACTAAATGGCACTGTTTGATTATTTCAATGGAATTTAGGCATGAACAATTTGCTCATGGATTGATTCACAATAATAATTGATGTTAATTGATTAAAATTCAGATATTTTTATATTTATTCATTTCAGCCAGAGTTTTTGAAAGCACATGGAATTTTTGCTGTATTCATTTATATGATAGAAAGAGATCTACTTTGGAAAAATGTAGAGCTGAAGAATCATAGTTTTAATAATACCCCTTTACTGCACTAGTGAGGCCACACTTGGAATACTATGTACAGTTCTGGTCACCATGATACAAAAAAGATGCTGATACCTTAGAAAGAGTGCATAAAAGAGGAATGAAGATGATAAGGGTTCTGGAGGCTAAATCATAGGAAAAGTTGAGGAAGCTGGATATATTTAGCCTATCAAAGAAAAGGATTGGGGAGGAACATGATTACTGTCTTCCAGTACTTGAAGGGAGAAGAGGGGATTGTCTTATTGTCCAGAGCACCAGAGGGCAGGACAAGAAGTAAATGGGTGGACACTTGTTAAAGACAGATTCAACCTGAAAGTAAAGATAAATTTTCTGACAGTGAAAGCAATCAATGGAATAGTAATGAGTTGTGAGTGTCCATTACTAGAGATTTTCAAAAAAAGACAACCATTTGACCAGGATGGTATAAGATCTCCCATCTTTGAGTAGGGAGTTGTACTAAAGGATATTTGAGGTCCCTTCTAGTCCTATGATTTGATGTTCTATGTTGTAAGGTATATTAATAGAATATTAAGGTATATCATCAGTTTTTGCTTGAGATACTTTAAGAACCAATTATCTTCACAGATAGGCTGATCCAGGTGTTAATACCTGGAGAAAATGGATTTAAACATTTTTTTCTTTTTTGCTTGCATTGCAGTTTTGAAATTATTTTCTCAATTAGATCTTTTTTAATTCTAGAAAAATAATAAATGTATTTTTATATGACCTTTAAGTGTTCTTAATTGGAAAACATAATTTTATCAAAATATGGATTCTCTTTCCATTGCTTACTGTTTATTATATGCTTTTGATTTTGTTGCTTTTACATTTCATCTTTTACCAATCATTCTGATACCTGCTTAGCATAAAATGGTATAGAAAAATGTAAATAAATAAATGGACTGATTTTGTCATAAAGCCACTGGGTATTTATGATACTCAATATATTGATTGAAGTACAATGCAGTTATGAACATCAAGCTTTTAAAACTTGAGACAACCATCTGGGATAATTCTGCAACTATATGGTTTAATTAGGTAGCCCATTGGATTGAACTTTGTTGTGGTTTGTAATTTTGATAGCTTTTTAATAAAGCATGATAATGACAAAAGTGTGGAAAGTTGAGCAGACTGGCAGCCATCTGAATATGCCCTTATACAGAAGAACCTGACATTAATTGTAGAAATAAGAAATAACTATACAAAATCAGTATGTCAGATAGATTTTATTACACTTTACTATTCTACCATTCACAGCTAATATATTTAATATTTCAGACAGCATTTTTCATTTCTTTTTAGCAAAGCAGAATGTATGACTAATTTGAGTCTCCAGTAAGCAGATTTGAATTTTGTAAAGTGAAAAAATGTATTACCTGGATAGCAATTAACATCCTTTGGAATTCTAGAGAGCAGTTAATAAAGTCACCTCACAAATCAAATTCTTGATCATCTCTGTAGAGATGATTAGAACATCGATGAACATGTTTTTAATGATTATTCTAGATTTAGTGGTATAACTTGCCATGGAACTAATTAGAAGTAAACATAGATTTAGGCTGCAATTCTATGCACACTTTTCAGAAAACATGAATAATGTCAATCTGTCACTTCTGGTATCGGGATATTAAATCCTAACATGCATAATATAACTGTCTCTGGGTTGCTATTGTCTGAGTGCTGTTGATGATTGTCAAGCCAGACCAACGCTAATGGCCAAGAACTTGTTTGTAAGCCCTAAATGTCATTTAAGGACAAAGGATTATGGATTTCTCATACTACCCAGAGATTTTGTGAGCATAAGACTATGTGCTTTATTTTGGTATGAACCTTCAGTGACACTGATTGATGATTGTGACAGTAAATAATCAAAGTATGACTGCAGAAGAAAATGTGTTCCTTCTGAGCAGATTATAAGACTGCAACAGGTTAAGCTTGCCTTTATCACTCAAATATTTGTATATGGATCACGGTTTGCACACTCTGCTTTAATGTTTTTAAAGTATACTTTAAATGTTTAGAATTAACAAATTATAATGTCCTTTTCTGTGTGGTATAAATTGTTCTTGTTGATTTCTGCATGCAAGCTGCTATTTAAAGACAGGATTTTTTTTCTGAATTTTATAATAAAATCAAGATTTGGATTATAGTAAGTACGTAAGCTTCAAATTAATAATTGTAGAATAGCAGAGATCCTCAGATTTTTTGTTACTGTGATAATCTCATTCAGTATTTACCTCTTCTGAACTGTTTCTGTTTATAATAATACTTGTATTATTCTTACTAATTTATGAGAAGGTGACCAAAAATGCATTATGTTTTTTTTGTATATATATTTTATTGGCATTTTTTAACATAACATAAATCATTCAGTAATTTGTAAACAGTATGTTGTCTTTAACAATTGAATTCTATAATCTATATTCCATATTATTATTATTATTATTATTAATTTTATTTATATACCGCCCTTCTCCCGAAGGACTCAGGGCGGTGTACAGGGCAAATATAAATATACAAAATACAAAAGTTAAAATGAATTAAATATGCCCAAATAAATACAAATATACCCAAGTAAAATGCAAACATTAAAAAACACCCATCCCTCATCAGGCCAGGCCGGCTTGTATGAATAAAAACGTCTTCAAATCGCGACGGAAGGAGCGAAGGTCGGGCGCCATCCGGAGCTCGACCGGCAGCTGATTCCATAGCTCCGGGGCGCCCACAGAGAAGGATCTCCCCCTGGGGGCCACCAATCGACATTCTCTGATCGGTGGCACCCTGAGGAGACCCTCTCTGTGGGAACGCACAGGGCGGAGGGAAGTTGATGCCGGCAGCAGGTGGTCCCTAAGGTACTCCGGACCCATGCCATGGAGGGCCTTAAACACCATTACCAGTACCTTGAATCTCACCCAGAAGACAACTGGCAACCAATGCAGCTCACGGAGCAAAGGTGTTACATGGGAGTATCGGGAGACCCCCAACACAACTCTCGCGGCCGCATTCTGTACCAGTTGGAGCCTCCGAGTGGTCTTCAAGGGCAGCCCCATGTAGAGAGCATTGCAGTAGTCAAGGCGAGAGGTCACGAGCGCATGAGTGACCGTACACAAAGCATCCCGGTCAAGATAGGGCCGCAACTGACGCACCAGGCGGACCTGGGCGAAGGCCCCCCTAGTCGCAGCCACCATGTGATCTTCCATAGTAAGCTGTGAATCTAGGAGGACTCCCAAGTTGCGAGCCCTATCTACGGGGGGTAATAGTTCACCCCCCATGGAGAGTGATGGGATATTCTGAATATCCCGGGATGCAGGTATGCACAGCCACTCGGTCTTGTCAGGGTTGAGTTGAAGTCTGTTACTCCCCATCCAGACCCGGACCGCCTCCAGGCAACGAGACATCACGTCGAGGGCATCACTGGGGTGGTTTGGGGTAGAAAGAAAAAGCTGGGTATCATCAGCATATTGATGATACCCAACTCCAAAACCACGAATGATCTCACCCAGCGGTTTCATATAGATGTTGAACAGGAGGGGCGAGAGGACCGACCCCTGAGGAACTCCACAAACGAGAGACCTCGAGGTCGACCTCTGTCCCCCTGCCAACACCGACTGCGAACGTCCCAAGAGATAGGAGGAGAACCACCGCAACACTGTGCCTCCCACTCCCAATCCCCTGAGACGCCGCAGCAAGATACCATGGTCGATGGTATCGAATGCCGCTGAGAGGTCTAATAGGACTAGGACAGAGGAACATCCCCTGTCCCGAGCCCTCCAGAGATCATTCACCAGAGCGACCAATGCCGTCTCCGTGCTGTACCCGGACCTGAAACCCGATTGGTACGGGTCTAGATAATCCGCTTCATCCAGGGCCAGAGGGAGCTGATGTGCCACCACACTCTCAACAACCTTCGCAAGAAAGCGAAGGTTGGAGACCGGACGGAAATTATTCAACACAGCCGGGTCCAAGACAGGCTTCTTGAGGAGGGGTCTCACCACCGCCTCTTTCAAGACGGCGGGGAAACTACCCTCACTCAAAGAAGCAGATATAACCGCCTGGAGCCAGCCTCGTGTCCCTTCCCGAGCCGCATAAACCAGCCAGGAAGGGCACGGATCCAATAAACATGTGGTGGAACTCAGCTTCCCCATAATCCTGTCCACTTCCTCCGGAGTAACAGAGTCAAACTCCTCCCAAACGACAAGATTGCCCGTGTCCTGCTCGTCAGACTCTGCCCAGTCAGAGTCCAGACCGGTCCGAATCCGAGCGATTTTGTCCGACAGATGCTGGTTAAACTCCTCGGCACGACCCTGCAAGGGTTCTTCTCTCACCTCCTGATTAAGGAGGGAGCGAGTCACCCTAAACAAGGCGGCCGGGCGGTTATCTGCGGACGCGATAAGGGTGGCGAAGTGATTAGTTAATTTCATTTGATTTCCCCTTTCCCCAAAGTATCTTTCTATTGCGAGACATTAGATTAAGACAATTATCATTATTTTAATTAACAACAATTAAATATATAGTTTTTCCAATAATCCTATTTGTCATTTTAGTTGCCTTATTGTAAATCCTGTTACCATGCTCATTTCAGCTTATTTCTCCCCCCAAATTCTAAATATTCTTACTAGTGACAATTTTTTCAACAATTAACTACATTTACATTGGTGGATTTAATTCTATTTTCATATAAGCCCTCTCATGCTTTTATATTTCTTAATCAATAAGTAAAAAAGTAGAAAGAGAAAAGAGGAGAGAGACAAAAAAGAGGAAAAAAAGAAGAAACAAAAAAGAAAAAAAAGACAAAAGCACTGAGATACAAAAAACAACATACAACTTAAAATATGTATCCCTCCTAATTTAAAATATGTTTATTCCCTCAATTTCCTATTCTTTTTTACCATAACTGAGAATGTATTTAATCTATTTAAACTTTAAGCATTCCATTCAGTAGATTGAATCATCTAATTTTTTAACTCTCATTCAAAACACACTTTTTTATGCTTTTCTTATTGTCACATTTAAATAACTAAAACATTTGCTTTGTTTAAATCATTTCAACTTTTTTTTACAGAAAGGAAAAAGAAAAAAAAACATATTGTATTAATTAAAAAAAAATCATCCCTCTAAGAGTAATATATTTCAAAGTTTTTCCATTTCTTTAGCCATATTCAAACAAATGTTTCTTATTGTATTTGTTAACAAGAAAAAAAACATCTCTCTAAGAGTAATATATTCCAAAGTTTTTTCCATTTTTAGCCATATTCAAACAAATGTTTCTTTTTTAAGTATTCTCTCTGATAGGTCCAATCATCTATTTTCTCGATTTCCATTTTAATCTTTTTTTTCTGGCCATTGCCTTTCTTAATCAGTATGTTTTGCTGCATCATTCGTTTCCTTGTAAAGTATTTTTTCTCATTCTTTTCCTTATCTTCAAAGTTGCTTGGATGTGTTGAAATATTTCCCATTTGAATTAAATCATGATTTTTTATTTTATACAGTTCCATCTTTAAGTCTCTATCTCAGAATTATGTTCAGTCATCTCTACTGTATTTTCCTGGGAAATTTCTTGGAGTGAAATTAAGTTGAAGATAAGTTGATTCATAGTCTCAAGATTGTTGGGAGTCTGAGATGGTGCTGCCTTGGGAGGAGAGGCGATAGACGGCCGAGCCTCTTGTTGTTTTTCAGGCCTCCTGCAGTGATATTCTGCCATTTCCAGCCCTGGAGAGGCTGGGAGAAGCAGAGGGGGCATCTTTGGAGGCGAGGTGTGATGCAATCACCTCGCTGCAAAAAGGAAAGCACCTCGAGGATCCGGAAGCTTGAAAGAGGGCTGCAGTTTGGCAGCCCCAAAGCTAATGACTCGGCAGTTTGAGAAAAAGCAGGAAAGTGAGAAAGAGTGGAAGTGAGTTTAAAGACTTTCTGAGCGAGCGCACCGGCAGGGTGCTAAGCAGAAGTGAAAGAAGCGGCAGCCAGTTACCGGGGGTGGTTTTGGCAAAAAAAAATTTTTTTCCTTCTTTTCTTTCCTTTTTCTTTTTTCTTTTTTCTTTTTCTTTTTTTTTTTGTTACCCCTTTTGTCTTTTGCTGCCATGAATGCTGATTAGAGGCTTAAATGGACTTGTCTACGAATATGACATGATTGGTGGAAGCTTTCTCTTCCCTGAAAAAGTTAGTGTATTGCTTTGCGGACTTATAGAAACTGACAGATATTGATGTGACTCCTTCTTTCTTTCTTTTTTTTCTACCTAAAGAACAGAAGTGAAATTATTAGAAGGAAGTACGGGGTTTGTGATAAAGTTTCTGGGAAGGAGTCAACCTGTGGTTTACAGTAGTGTGGAGAAACCTCCTGGGACAAACTGAAATGTCTTTAACGACAATGTCAACTAAAACCTTAAGGAAGGCTCCTACCTTGACAGCAGTGGCCTCTCCGGTTACGACGCCACCAGGGGTTAGGAAGTCATGGAGAACCTACCAGTGACAGAAAAATCTGCTGCAATTCAAGGGATTTATACAATGTTACAAAATATGCAGGACATAATGGAGAGGAATTTTGACAGCTTGAAGGCTGAGTTGGGGGACATGAGAGAGGAGATGAAGGAAATTAAAGGAAAATTGGGTGCAGTCCAGGTGGATATGAAGAGCGAATTAAAACAGTAGAAAAGGACTCTGAGAATATGGAGAAGCGGATGGAGAAATGGGAGCACAGGTGCACGCAAGCACCCAAGAAGCTGGAAGATGATATGGTGTACCTGGAGATGGAAAAAGCGGCCTTTTTTTTGCACTTCCAAAATGTTACGGAAGACAGAGAAGAACAGCTGGAAGAAGTGGTAGGAGAAATGATTGCAGACCTGGTGGGGAAAGAGAAAAAAGAGGTTCGGTGCGATATTGATGAGGCTTTTCGAGTTTATACCAATTATGCCAGGAGATACAGCCTCCCTAGGGAAGTGCATGTTAGGTTTACCAAAAAGGCGCTTAGAGATGAAGTGCTTCATAGAGCTAGAGATCAACCAATTCAGTATAAAGGCCGTCCGGTTACAATTCTTAAGCAACTGCCAAGAAGGGTCCGAGAGCAACGTCAACGCTATCAATTTGTTACTTTGCAATTGAGGAAAAAAGGTGTGACATATAAATGGCTGCTTCCAGAGGGGCTCCTGGTGATGTGGGAAGACTGAAAGATAAAGATTGAGAGTCTACACGACGCACAAGATTTCTATAAAAATTTTCGTGGGATTAGTAATCAGGAGAGAGATGGAGAAGTGGAGAGTAGAAGTCAGAGGGAGGAGAGGAATCTGGGGGGAGCGGAGGGGGGAGGGGGTGGAGAGGGAAAGGGAGAAGAATATAAGAGGGTAACTAGACAGACTACCAAATCTAAGGCCCCACATAAGTAAGGATGTGTCAAGGGGTGAATTTTTTGACACTCAATGTTAATGGTCTCAATGCTCCTGTTAAGAGAAAAAATATCTTAACTAGATTAAGGAAATGTGGAGCTGATGTATTATGCCTTCAGGAAACTCATATTAAGAAAAGCCAAATTAATTTGTTGAGTTACTCTAAACTAGGGAAATTATTTGTAGCATCTGCTGAGGAGAAAAAGAAAGGTGTAGCAATGTATGTTAAGGAGTACTTGTGTCCTAAAGAATTATGGGCAGACCCGGAGAGGAGAAGCCTGATGCTGGAGATAGAAATGGTGGGAAGCAAAGTGTTACTGGTAGGCATATATGCACCTAATAATAATCAGGGAGACTTCTTCCAGAAAATATATTGGAAAATATTAGATCTGGAGTATGAGCAGATGTGTCTCTTGGGGGACTTTAATGCGGTGGTAGATAGGGCTAAGGATTACAAAACAGGGAGGGTTGATTTGAAGAAGAAAAAAGGGAAAGATAGGAGGGTCTTACCCAAAGTATTTAGGGATATGTGTGAAGAATTTGGCCTTAGGGATATATGGTATGTGATTAACCCAGCCTCTCAACGTTATACCTACTACTCCCCCAGGCATAACTCATGGTCAAGGTTGGATATGGTATGGTTGTCGGATGGGCTGATACCTTATGCAAAAGATGCCATGATTTTGACGAACGAATGGGCGGACCACAACCTGGTGGTTATTACATTGATAAGGGGGAGTAGAGTGAGGAGTAGATGGATGATGAGCCTGGAGACCCTGAAGGATATGGTTTTTGTACAAAAAAATTAAACAAGAGATGAGTCTGTTTTTTTTAGAAAATAGGACGGAAGGGATGCCCCTACGAATAGTTTGGGATACGGCTAAAGCTTATTTGAGAGGCTTGATAATAAAACAGATGGCAGTTAAACGTAGGAAGGAGGAGGAAAGTAGGAGGGAAATTGTTGAGCAATTTACTAAGGCAGAGAAGGCTCTCCAGGTAAACCCACAGAAAGTGTACGGGAAGGAGCAGGTGGATTTTTGGAGGCATAAACTCAACCTTGTGGACCAAGAGAAAATATCACGTCAAATTAGGGTGGCAAGGCAGAACTATTTTGAATATGCCAATAAACCAGGGAGATGGCTTAGCTATAGAATAAGGAAAGAGAAGGAAAGTAGAAGAATTGAGCAGTTAGAGGATAAGAGGGGGACACTGATAGGGGATAAAGAAAGGATAGAAAAGATAGCGATTGAGTTTTTTGCAGAATTATATCAGGAAGAATTATATCCTTTCTTAATTCAGATTATAAAATATTTGCAACAATAATTGAGATAGATTAAAAATTTACTTAAACCAATTCATACACACAGACCAGAATGGGTTCCTTCCCACTAGACAAATAAAAGATAATCTCAGAATTATATTAAATGTTCTGGAGTATTATGAAAGCCGATCAGATAAGCAATTAGCTTTAATATTTATCGATGCTCTAAAAGCATTTGATAGGGTTAATTGGATTTCCTGATGTGTCAGTTGGAACATATGGAGTTTGGGGCTAAACTCTGTAATATGATTAAAGCAATCTATACTAAGCAGGAAGCAAGATTGTTGATAAATGGGAATTTAACTGACAAATTTGATATCTGTAAGGGCACTAGGCAGCATTGTCCACTCTCCCCACTTTTATTTATCCTAACCTTAGAACCCCTACTGAGAATAATAAGGAAAGATGAGGAGATTACTGGGCTTCAGATAAGAGACCAAATTTATAAACTGCAGGCGTTTGCAGATGATATGGTCTTCGTTTTGGAAAACCCTCTGGAATCCAGCACGGCATTACTAAAAAGGATTGAGGAATTTGGAAACATGGCTGGTCTAAAAGTAAATAAAGATAAGACAAATATATTGACGAAAAATCTTTCAACTAGAAGTAAACAGATGTTAGAGGACACTACAGGGTTTAAAATCGTGAAGAAGATGAAATATTTAGGAATCTGGTTGACAGGAAGATGTTCAAGTATTAGGGAGGATAATTATTCTAAATTACTGATAAAAACAAAAATGGACCTGGGAAGACGGGGCCTAGAGAGCTGTTGGAGATACAGCCGATACGAATCCGACCGGTTACGACTAAGGTCATTTACGAGAACTTATCTTGCAGCAATGAGGGCGGCTGGACTCCGACTGGGCAGAGTCTGACGATGAGGATACGGGCAGCCTTGTCGATTTAATCTGGGAAGAGTTCAACCTTGTGACCCCTGAAAAAGTGGACAAGATCATGGGGAAGCTGAGCTCCACCACGTGTTTGTTGGACCCGTGTCCCTCCTGGCTGACTTATGCAGCTCGGGATGGGACACGAGGCTGACTCCAGGCAATAATTATTGCCTCTTTGAGTGAGGGTAGCTTTCCCACCGCCTTGAAGGAGGCGGTGGTGAGGCCCCTCCTCAAGAAGCCTGCCTTGGACCCAGCAATATTAAACAACTTCTGTCCGGTCTCCAACCTTCGCTTTCTGGAGAAGGTTGTTGAGACCGTGGTGGAGCAACAGCTCCCTTTGTTCTTGGATGAAGCTGATTATCTAGACCCGTACCAATCGGGTTTCAGGCCCGGGTACAGCACGGAGACGGCATTGGTCACGCTGGTGAATGATCTCTGGCGGGCTCGGGACAGGGGCTGCTCTTCTGTCCTAGTCCTTTTAGACCTCTCAGCGGCTTTTGATACCATCGACCATGGTATCCTACTGCGACGTCTCAGGGGGTTAGGGGTTAGGAGTGGTTAGGAGTGGGAAGCACAGTTCTCCAGTGGTTCTCCTCCTATCTTCTGGGACGCTCGCAGTCGGTGTTGGCAGGGGGGCAGAGATCGACCTTGAGACCTCTCATTTGTGGAGTTCCTCAGGGATCGGTTCTCTCGCCTCTCCTGTTCAACATCTATATGAAGCCGCTGGGTGAGATCATTCGTGGTTTCGGAGTTGGGTATCATCAATATGCTGATGATACCCAGCTTTTTATTTCGACCCTAAACCACCCCAGTGATGCCCTGGACGTGATGTCCCGCTGCCTGGAGGCGATCCGGGTCTGGATGGGGAGGAACAGGCTTCGACTCAACCCTGACAAGACTGAGTGGCTGTTCATGCCGGCATCCCAGGAAGTTCCGATTGTTCCATTTCTGGCTATGGGGGGTGAGCTATTGCCCCCCGTAGATAGGGCACACAACTTATGGGTCCTTCTAGATTCACAGCTCTCTTTTGAAGAGTATATTGGAGCTGTGACTAGGGGGGCCTTTGCCCAAGTTCGCCTGGTGCACCAGTTGCGACCCTATCTGGACCGGGATGCCTTGCATACAGTCACTCATGCGCTTGTGACTTCTCGTCTAGACTACTGTAATGCTCTCTACATGGGCTGCCCTTGAAGTCCACTCGGAGGCTCCAACTGGTGCAGAATGCAGCCGCGCGAGTTGTTCTGGGGGTTTCCCGATACTCCCATGTTACACCTTTGCTCCGCGAGCTGCATTGGCTGCTGGTTGCCCTCCGGGTGAGATTCAAGGTGTTAGTAATGACTTACAAAGCCCTACATGGCATGGTCTGGATTACCTACGGCAACACCTGCGGCCGGCGTCAACTTCCCTCCATCCAGTGCGCTCCCACAGAGAGGGCCTCCTCAGGGTGCCTCCACTCAAAGAATGTCGATTGGTGGCCCCCAGGGGTAGAGCGTTCTCTGTGGGCATGCCAGACCTATGGAACCGCTTGCCATTTGAGCTCCGGACACCCCCCGACCTTTGCTCCTTCCGGTGCAATCTAAAAACATATTTATTTGAGCAGTCTGACCTGGTCTGATGGGTTAGGGCTGGGGTTTTAATACATCTTAATTATTGTTTTAATCTTGGGCATTTATTTAATCGCTTTTAACTTTTGTATTCTGTTTTTGTATTTATTGCCCTGTGCACCGCCCTGAGTCTTTCAGGAGAAGGGCGGTATAAAAATCCAATAAATAAAATAAATAAATAAATAAATAAATAAATAATAATAAAAAATGGGGTAGGATACAGTTGTCATTATTAGGAAGGGTAGCCACGGTGAAATCTTATGTTTTGCCGAAATGGAATTTTCTTTTTCAGACAGCACCAGTTAAACTTTCGCTGAAATTTTTAAAAGAGTTAGAGGGGGTAGTTTCTAGATTTGTTTGGCAGGGGAAACGGCCAGGATTGGGAAAAAAATGATGCAAGAAATTAAGGAAAGAGGGGACCTTGGCCTACCAAACTGGGAACTTTACTATCAGGCTGCCCTCTTAGTTTGGGGCAAGGAATGGATAAGTCTAAGGAATAATCGACTGTTGAGTTTGGAAGGATTTGATTTGCTGCAGGGATGGCATGCAGCTCTTTGGCGGAAAGGTACTCCTCCAAGCAAACAGTTTACTCGCCACTACATAAGGGATATACTGATTCGGAATTGGGATAAGATAAGGGCTAAGTACTATGCACAAATTCCGTGTTGGTTATCAACTTTGGAAGCCTTGACCCATCCGACCCTACTCAAGAAGGGAAGAAGACCAACTTATAAAGAACTTTTAGATAGCAGGAGAGAACTCAAAACATGACAAGATCTGGCTCAGCAAGGGTTTCAATTGGAGTGGTGGGCCTACCTGCATATCCAGTCAAGGTATAAGAAGGATAAGGAAGGAAGGGGTATTTATCTGAATCTGCAGGAATTAGATAAGATTCTGCTGGGTCCGGAGAAAGGGATGATATCTAAGTGCTATAAATTGTAGCTAACTAGGGTAGTAGAGGAGGAGGTGGTAAAAGATGCGATGATTGCCCGGGGGAAGAATTTTGGTTATGCACTTCCACTTGAGAAATGGGAAGAGATTTGGTGGACTAATACGAGGCTGGTGGTTTCCACGTCATATAAGGAGAACATATACATAATGCTTTATAGATGGCATCTCCCTCCGGCTAGATTTTCCAAAATGTTTCCGATTGTCGGCCGATTGTTGGAAGTGTGGTAAAGGGATTGGCACATACTATCACTTATGGTGGACATGTCCGGAAGAGGTTAGATATTGGATGAGGATGCAAAAATGGATAGAGGAAATCACAGGGTGTTTAGTTGATCTTAAACCAGAGACATATCTGCTTGGCTCTAGGCCTGGAAATATTAAGAAGGAAATATGGTATTTGGTTTTACATATCTTAACGGCGGCAAGGATGGGGTATGCTCAATTTTGGAAGGCAAATCATACCCCACCGGATGAAGTTATAATTAGGAGAATACTTGATTGTGCAGAAGCAGACACATTGACCAAGAAGTTGAAGGGTAAAGAAGAGACACCAGCATTTCTATCATGGAATAAATGGTATATTTGGATGAATAAAAGATTAAAGAAATGAGGGTGGCTTGGAGGCTGGTGAAAAATGAAGTGATATAGTCTTTGTTAATGAATAAGCTTTGGAAGTGGATGGTTATAAAAGACTTAATGAGTGGAATATAATTGTTAGTTTTGAAGTAGATATAATGTGAAATTTTTGAAATGGTTTTCAATTTTTTGATTTCTTCGTTTTTTGTATATTGTAAATGTGTTTTTTTGTCTTTGTTGGTGTATGGTGTGTTTTTAATACGAAATGTAAATAAAGTTTCATTTATAAAAAAAAAGATTGTTCTGTATTTCTTTGTAGTTTAAAATCATTGACCTTTGAAATTGTTGCTACTTATCATATGTTTCCTTTTGTAAAGTATTCATTGCTTCAGATTTGTTACTCTCACTTTGTTTACACAGCTGCATTTTCTAAGAACTTTGAGGGTCAGAGAAAAAAAATCCTCACCCACCAGTAGGTGTTAGCGTTTGCTCATTTTTCAGGTCTTTCTAGTCTTTTTTCTCTCTCTAAAGGGTAAGTTTGCCACTTCCGGTAACCAAAAGGAGGGAATAAAATCCCCCTCCTTTTTCCCCCCGGAGATCTCTTATTTTTGGGACTTTCTTCTTCAGGAAAATAGGTAGGATAGAGAAAATCAATATTCTTATCCAGATTCAAGCATGCTGTTTAAAATCCGCTTAGTTTAAAAGCTTATGGCTTCCGTTGTCATCATCTATGACTGAACATGAAGTTAGCCAGCCTTTTCTTCTGTTGGTTTCTGGGAAGCTTCTCCTGGACCGTTCGGGGAGACCACCATCTCTCCTAAGTCTCTGGGATTTCCTTCCTTCATTCCACCCCTTCAGGATGGGTTCTGGCCCATTAGGGTCCCCAACAAAAAGAAATTTCAGCCAAAGGGTTCGGCATTCCGAATCTTCAGACTGCTCGCTGGAAAACAGGAACTGGAAGCCCAAAAATGCATTATTTTTTTACTGGATTCTAAAAACTGAGACAAAGTGATTTAATATTCTGCTCTGAAAACTTACTACCATTTCAATAATATACAGCTATACTCATTATGTTTATTAACAGTTCTGTCACTTTTAATCAATACTATGTATCATCATATAGACGATCTTGTTTTGCACTTACATAAATCAAAATTTATAATTTAAATTTATAAAATTTAGATGCTGCTCATGTAGCTTGAAAGCATTACACACACATATATATACAATATATATAATTATATATATATATATATATATATATATATATATATATATATAT
>JAKJMR010017033.1:91440-135032 GCA_024449315.1 Daboia siamensis
TGTGTGTGTGTGTGTGTGTGTGTGTGTGTGTGTGTGTAAATTGGTTTTGCTAACAAAGAATTAAAGGGAGACTGATATGCATTTCAAACTTATTAGTTTTCGTCAGTCAGCCATACCCTTCTGAGATTCGAACCTGGGCTGATTGCACATTAGGCAGTTCTTTTCACCTCTAGGCCACAGATTCTCTCTCACTTTGTTAGCTGAGAAGCAAGGGGGATATGTGTCAAATGCTTGTTAACTCTTTTTAGATTACCTTGCTAGGCCCCAAACATGGGACAAATCTTATTTCCTGTCTCAGCCTAACCGAAGGCCATCGAACAGGCAGTAGTCACCACTGATGACAGCTCATATTTGTGTAAATTGGTTTTTGCTAACAAAGAATTAAAGGGAGACTGATATGCATTTCAAACTTATTAGTTTTCGTCAGTCAGCCATACCCTTCTGAGATTCGAACCTGGGCTGATTGCACATTATTACCTGTATTTGCATTATATTGAATTCCAGTATGATGTGGTCACTTTCACCCAAGGTTCTGGCAACTTCAGCTGTATCACTTCTCCTCTATTAGTAAGAATTAGGTTCAATATAGCTTTACTTGTAGTTCCCTTCCCTCCTTTTGGATGGCAAAATTGTTGGCTAGGTTGGTTAGGAATCTGTTTGATCTCCCACTCACTGTAGAGCTGGACTCCCAGTTGATATCTGGGTAGTTGAAGTCTACTGGGGTCTTCTCTCCCTTCCTATTGGGACCTCAAACTTAACTGTTGCCTTCATGTCCATTGCTTGCTGTTCTGGCCTCTTGTTTTCTCTGCTCTGGTCAGGCCTGCCATTCAGTTTTCTGGTTGGCTCCACTCCACTGTCTGGTCTGATCCACTCAGCCAGCCACTCAACTTTAGATATCAGAGCTCTCTAACTCAATGTGCCTCTGATGCTGATGCTGCTGCCTTTCTGCCCTCTACAGATTTTGCTACCACCAATTTCTCACAGCCTCCGGTTCCTTTTGTTGTTGCCCCAGGCCCTTTGTCCTCCGCCAGTCAGGCTTGCTAGGTTAGTAGGAGGTGGGAGGGCTTCTGATCTCTCTGGGGATGGAACGTTGATAAAGTCCTCCATCTGGGGCAGGTCACTGAGGTGGGCTATGGGGCTGGAAGGATGCAGGGAGAGCGCTGCGGTAGTCAGACTGACTCTAGTGTGCTGGGCCCTGGGTTGGGATATCTGGCTGCCCCATCAAGCTGGGCTGCCTAGATTGGAGTATGGGTCTAGGCTATTCCTGAATATACTGTGACTCACCAGTTTGCTGCCTCCAACAGCCTCTCTTCTTGTCTGCTATTCAGCTGCTGGTTCACTGTTCTCAGTTGCCTCTTTTCCAGCATTGAACTGCTTAGTTGGGCTCCTTGAGCTGGATATGTTGTGCTCTGCTGCTGGCTGTCTCCGATTCAATGTGCAGCCATTCATTTGCTGTGCTTCTGTTTTCCTCCTTACACCAGTTTCTTCTTTTCCTTTATCCTTTCTATCCTCCTTATCTAACTTTTTTCTCCTTTTTCCTCCCTTTCCCCCCTCTCTTTGTACCTTCCTACTTAATTTAGTAACTTCTCTTCCCGTAATCTGATACTGCTTCCTATGCTGCCACCATCTTGCAATTCAGTATACAAGGTTGGGATTGTTTGGTTGCAGTCCTTAATTAAATTTGGGCAATTTTGCTCTTCCATATCCTCTTGATTAAGCTTTAGTTCATTGGGGTTTTTTTTGCCACTTTTAAAGCCACATTTAGACAATTCTGCAACTTTTTTGGGATCAATGGGCTAAAAGAAGAGATAGAATTTTACATCATCTTCGTTGTATCTTGAATATCTGAAACTTCTGATTGACTTTTCTCAGCAATTTTGTTTAAGTATTAAATAGTTTGGAACCAAATTGAATGCCCGAGTTACTTTTTAAACAAATAGCACCATTTTTTTTAATCTTCAGGACATATTGGAATCATTATAGTCTGAACATAATCCAGCAAGAGAGTCCAAAATAATTTAATGTCAAATTAAGACATTGAAAGTCCAAAGCTATTTCTATGCCAAAAAAGTGGAAAATCACATTTAAAGAAATTCAAAGAATTAATATCCTTTAAGACACCTAGTGTTTAGAAGTTGTTAAGATAAAGTGGACATACTTAGTAATAGACTATTGTCTTCTTAAGGATATCCATAGCACTTGCTATCTTAGGATAGCATTTGCCATATCTAAAGTCAGCATCCCTGTCACTATGTTTCTTTCAGTAACCACAATGGGCAGTGATCTAGGGCAGTGGTTCTCAACTTTTGGTCCACGGATTCCTGAGGAACCGCAATGTCATTACAATTCCATGAAGACTTGAACAAATGTTATGATTTAAATCTTGAGTTAAGTCTTGGTGGTCCATGGCCATGATCTGTGGCTATAAAAGGTATTTAAAGGGGGTTTGTGATGAAGAAAAGGTTGAGAACCACTGATCTAGGGTATAAGCTGCATATCTCAATTCATTTTGTCCACACTCTTAGATAACATATGAATATCCAGTACTTTAAAAATGATATGTAAATCTTAGAATAAATGAAGATTCATACATAAAGGGAAACAGATTACATATAGTATTGATTCTGCTTCTTGATCCATCTGAAGTAGTTCTAGACCTCTGTTTTCTGAAATCTTTTAGGTTATTAAACTAGATGATGAATTCTTTAGGGATGAGTTCCTGTTACAGTAGTAGAGTGTCAACCATTCATTGCCTAAAAAACTCAGTTATATATTTTTAATTCTATATATTATAATTATTATATTCAAAACATCAACTTCAGCCTGAATCTCATCCATCCCTGTCATCATGACATTTACTCTTCCTGAAGTTGAATCTGTCATAATTCTTGCTGTCGCAAATTCTATATGAATTAAGGTTAGATTAAATCCCACATATGATAAGTTAGAGATTTTATTCAAAGTATCATTGAGTTCACAGTACTCAGAAGAACAGAGAACAAAATCCTACTGTATGAAATTATTGAAAAAAGCTAACAGTTGCAACACAGGATGTTGAAAAATACAAATCTTTTTTTTTCAAATCCTTCTTTTTATCTACTACATGAAAGTTCTCAAGTTTTAGTACCTATTTCTTTACAAAGCTGTTACTAAAATAAATGCAAATTTGTATATTACATAGTGCTAATGAATGCACACATAAAACGTATTCATAGACACTTTAACAACTCAACCTTTCTTATCCATGTATTGCATTAACTGTTCTAACTGCTGATACTTTCTCTCAAAATGTAGGTGTTGCTCTGTTTAACTATATGTGAAATGAGCTCCTGAAAAATGAAGACAATTTTAAAAATCATGTGGTAAATATAACAGAGGTTTCCTCAATGTGAGACTGCTACTGAAGACAATAGTCCAGTATAAAGCATAGAAATTTACTATTTTTAATAATACTTTCCTTTTTTCTGCACACATAACACAGGTGGTAAATGGAGATTATGGCAATTAGTCTTTTGAGAAACAGTCTTTAGAACCAAAATATCATTTTAAGTGTTGAGATTTAAATATGTATAAAATGTATTTTATGCATAGGGAAAATGGTTTTCATTTAAATACTTCCATTTCCCTGGTTTTTTCTGGGGCATTGCATTAAATGAAAAACCTCAGTCACTAGCTGCTGCCTATTTCTGGTGTTAATTATCTTTTGTTTGCCCTTGATAATCCTGAGGTTGGTATGCAGATAATGAAGGCTGCAGAATCATCTCAGAGTGGAAAAAAAACAATGGTATTGTCAATTCGGCATCACAACACTTTATAAATTATGAATGTTATCTACATTAAGAATAGAAGATTTTTAAAATTACTTCCATGAATAGATTAAATTACAAGTATTATTACATTTCATTTTATTAAGTGCATCTTAGTAGTTATTAGAACAAACGAACATGTTCTCTCAATTACATAATAACATTAGAACTAAAAATTGTGCATCAACACTCCCACATGCATAATGCAGCTTTGTATATTAATCATTCCAAACAATATTTTTCAGTTTGTATGAAGACAATTATTACCTATCCAACAATAACATTGTTATTGGTTGATTAAAATTCAAGAACTATCTTTTCAGATAAAAGCTTAGTTTTTTAAAAAAAAATATCACAAAGAGGTTTCAGTCTCAGGAAAAATGCAAATCTTGTAATGATTCAATTTTTATTTAATTATGTAAAACAAAGCTTGTATATTCCAGTTTGAAACGTAGTAGAAAAGTAGTAGTAATTTAAGATAGTAATGTATGCTAAAAAGATAATTTCATTTTGTTTTGAAAGGTTTTTTAAAAGGGTAAAGGGTCATTGTAGTTCTATTCTCATAATGAACTTTTTTGTCCCTTTTCTTGTTTGAATAAATAGCAAAAAGTTAATAAAGGCCCATATAGCTATGGGAAGATCCATGTTAGAAGGGTAGCATTCTGTGTAAATTCATTTATTGTATTATTAGTCCATTCTAAATTCCATTTTACAGTAATATATACACTGATAATACAACATAATCATGAGCCACTATAGAGCAAGTTTCTCTTTATAAATTTTAAAATATAGCACCAACAATGTATTTCTTAAACTAATAATTACAAAAGCCACAGATTTATTTTTAAAAAGATCTGAAATAAATATTCAATATTTATTTGGACCTGAATCTGTGACACATAAGGGAAGAAAAATCCATAGAACTTTATTCTAATTAAGTGGCTGAATTGAAAAAAGAGAGAAAACGAACTGCACTTGCAGTGCTTAAGCTCTTGCTGTACTTTGGATCTGCACTGAAGAATCAGACTGCACAGATTTTATCCATGTGTTTATAGATGTAGGCTGCATTTTCAATCTGGGGACAGTTTGTTTGTTTGTTTAAAGAAAGGCATCTTTACTCTTCAATTCAATCATTGTTCTTCAATTCTGGAGTGCTTCCCTTTTTGACCAAAACAAGATATCATGTGAATAATATCAAAGCAATCAAACTATATTGATAAGAATGTTTTTAATCTCCTAAATAAATCTATTCCAATTACAAGTCTGTATCAGTAAATATTTTTATACTAAGTTTCTTTCAACATTCTCTTATCCTTACATGATGTTTTGTATGCTCTTATCTCTAATTTGTATTGAACATTTTAAAAAAAGTTTTGATACAATGATAGCTTTAGAAATATTTTTAAGATATGAATCAAAATTAAATCTTTAAAGCAGCACTGATTCAAATATGCTTTGAAATAAATGAGATTTAAATTGCGTGGAACTGGAAAGAGACAGAAAGTGAACTGCAGTTCAAATAAATATAGACTATGAACTGGATTTTTATAAGAGGAATAAAAGGTTTTGTTTTTTCTCAGATATTTTGAACTATCATTGAATCTTTTTACTAAATATACTTCTGCTATGTAAATAATTCAACTCATTCTTTATAAGTGTGGTATGATTTTTAAAATTATTTTTGTATAATCACAGAATAAAATATAATCCCTTGCACTGGATTTTTGTATGCAGCTATAAATATTGACATGTTACTGCTACAGTAAATGAATTTGGTTTATTTATATGAAGGCAGTTCAAAACCAAGCAATCTGCTTTAAATATAAAGTATTAACAAGAGTAGGAGAGAGAAATAATAAAATGCCAAGGTATAACCCTTTAATCATTGCAGGATTTAACAATCATTTCAGTTCTTTGATTCAGCAACCTTCTAAAAATGTGGGGGGGGGGGAAATCTGCACTCCCTAGGAAAATGGGGAAAAAAATTCTCATCTTCTAATAAAAGTTCTGAAAATTTTGAATACTATTATTTTTCATTGTTGTTTTTCTGTTTTAACTTTTATGAAAGCCTGTATTGAGGATAACCCTGAAAATCCCTGCTTATTTACTTCCAATTGTGCAAACTTAAAATTAGTAAATATACTAATTGGGCCCAATATTGAAATATATGCAATTAAGGCACCTTTTATATTAGTGATGCTGTGAAAGACCAAATGGTTTCTTCTGATGCTATTAGATAAATTTAGATTTTTTATTACTATTGGAGCAGATTAAAAATCCATAAGGTAAGACACTGGCTGGAAATAATGTAATTGGGCTGCCAAAATAACTAGATATTTTAATTCCAATTAGACACAAGTTATAATGTGCTAATAATAATATCAAAAGTTTAGCGCCCACTAGATTGTCTTCATATCTGTCTAATACAATTAGTCATGACTTTTTGCTGTTTAAAAAAGTTTCAGGCATTATAGAGTTAACTATTTCCCTGAATTACTCCTATTTAAGAAGAAAAATCATATTACTTTCTTAATCTTTCTAATTCTTCTCTTCTAACATCATCTTGGATTTCTTCCTTTAACAGTGATTCTTATTGTTGTCTTGTTTTCTATCAATTCTGTTAATCAATTGAGAAGCTGACATCAGGCTTTTAGGTAAGTGCTACAAGCTGAGCCCTGAGAATTTGTAGCAAGATAGGAGAAGATACTTCTCTGTCCATTTGAGCATCAATGTTGCTTTAAAAGTTAATTACTTTGATATTACGTAGGTAGCACACAAAAGATCATGTAGTAGTTTATGATCTGTCTTTTGACTATCACAAGAAAAAATTCTGGGAAATGAAAGGCAGACATAGTTCACTAAAATTGCACTGAATCCTTTCTAATCAATAAAGATAAATCAACTATTTGTTGTTAAAGCAATCCTCTCTTTTACTGAGATATATTATCTTGATTGTTTTAGGAATAATTATTTCCAAATATGATGACTAACTTTTGAGACAACAATAACCATGATGCAAGGCCACGTGTGCTTAAAGATGTTTTTTTTTCTCCCCAGCTTGAAGCTTTTTAATGACTTTAATTTGGTTTTTTATGATTCCAGAAAATATAGTTGGGTGAGGCTGGCACTTTGTTTTTAAATCCTGGCTCTTTTTCTTTTAATAAAATTATTTTGCTGACAAAAATACTGATCCTGTTTCTTGCTTTTAACAGACTGATTCTGTGATATATATCTTATTGGAGAAGGCACAAACCTCTATGAAATGTTTGTGTGTGTAAATTAGCTGAGCAATTAAATATGCATGGCAACAAGAAGGAAAAGAATAAATAAATTGAAGCAAAGAAGTAAGGTACTGTAATCTAATGTGGATTTTCTATCTAAAATTAATGACTGATACGTAATACACAGCATGCAGAAACTAACTGCTGCACAGAGAAAAAAATCTTTTCATTGCATTGCATTTTCTGTCAAGCAAACTTTTCATATAAAGCATTAGGCTATTCCTGTAATTTAATGAACATCTTGAATAAAGTACCTTTTAATACAAGTGGTCAAATTGGGTGCTTTTTATTTCTGTTCAAAATGCTATAAAAGATAATAATGTGTTTGTTTTTAAATGACCAATAATGCCTAGTGTCTAATACAAGGCATTCCTATAATTGGACAGCAATTTCAGTGGTGTGATCTTTTAAATGACTTGATATTATTTCTTAACACCTTTGCAAGCAACAAGGAAATAAAGTTTAGACTGCATTTTCAAACAGGAGGCATATCTTGTAATAGCTTATTAGACTGTCATCTTAAAAATGAAAATCTATACTAAATGATCATTTGAAAATCTTGATGCCCTTTGTATTTAATTCTCTTTTACATTTTCACTGTGGAAATTTTGTTCTGTTATTAAGAAAGATAATTTGATGAACTGAAAAGAAGGGTCAGGAAAACTTCCACTGACTAATCTTTCAATTCATTGGTAAATAGCTGGAGTATTAACACTATTACAGGTATCAGTATGATGGGAATATCGGGTTGACCTAGCAATATTGCTGCTAAAAACCAATATTTTTTTTTTTAAAATAAATTTATCACAATAAAGAAAACAAAATTGAGCAAATGATTTCAATGAGGGAGATGGGCATAAAGTAAGAGACATATTTGTTATCAATTGTAAGTTTTTGTAAAAAGTCCTTTTATTTTATCCAAATATATTGTAAATACATATATTAATCCTCATGAACTGTATAATAATATTAATTAGTCCATTGACCAAACTATTTTTTGTGTAGAACTAATCACAGGATTATAAGTACTGGTTTTTGGTCAGAATAGCACTATACTATAATTCCAGAAGAATGATTTGAATTATCTAGATACAAATGCTTTTTAAACAGTGCATATTTTCTTTGTGTCAAAATTTTCAATTTTCAGACATCTCTTCAAGTTTCCCCCTCTTGGCACTGACTGCATGCAGCATAAAAAAACTGCAAATGTATCTGAAAGTATGTAAAATTCATTTTGGCTTGAGATGAAGGTAATTTAAATTCTATACTAAAAAGTAAAGTGTACTACATCATATCATAAATTCTTAAGATGAGTAAGACAAGACATGCTTCTTTGCTTTTGTTGTTGCAAGAGGTGTAGACTGACTCAGTTTCCAGAAAAATTTTTTTTCAGTTCTTAGCACCTTGTTGATGCTTTCATGCTTTGAATTTTTCTGTTTTCCAGGGCTTATTTTTATACAGCAAAAGGGACCATTTGTTAAGTTATTTGCAAATAAGTTAACCCTCCCATCCCAAGCAACTAGCTCCAGATTTTAATCTATTGATCCTTTAGAGTGCCAAAGAAGATGATTGACAGTGAGCAACATTTACCTGACACCCCTGAACATTTCACAGAGACAAGTTGATAAGAATTTGTATAAATACTAATATTAAGCAGAATTAGCTTTGGAAAAAAATAAAGAAATTGTACTGAGGTGAAAATTGTCACTGTCAGGAGAAATGAAGTTATATCAGAACAAGTGACATACAATTTTCTCTAGAGTGTTTTTAATAAAAATAGCTTTTCTTTGAATATTTTGAAGTCAAACATGAGAGGCAATCTGTGCATTTGTCAGAGTTTGAGAGTGTGAAAAATTGCTGCCTTAAATCATTTAAGCTGAAAAGCAACTTCTTCCTGCTGAGATAATTTTGCATTGACTTACTGTGCAAGCCCTTCAGGCATTCCCAGCTCAGAGCAGAACTTTTCAAGGTAGAAACATAGAGAGAGAACATTGGAGAAGGTGGGACAAGGATCAACAACAACTTCAGGCATTCAGGCAGATCTGACTTTGATTAATTAGAGAGCTTCCCACCCCCATTTCCACACGTGATGCATGATGGATCGTTAGAGTGGATGAGGATACACAAACCTGGAGTTGACTCTTACAGGAGGTTTTGACATTCATGCAGAGAGAGTTTTCAACTGAATAAATTGTAAGATTTTAATTTCACCTAACAGACAATTGTCTAAAGTAGAAGCAGTTTGCATTTCTGGAAATTTAACCAGTGATTATATGAATATGCAACAAATTTTAAACCCTACAAAGAATTATTTATTTCACTCTTTCCGATTATGAAAGTTTAGTCTTAATTTATTGATTCAAAATTTATTTTTAAAAGCTGCTTAATAAACAGGTAAAAGAAATTATCATTTGTGTATGTTTTAATTAGATTACAACATAATCAAATGTAGGGTTTTAAGAAAGAGTCCCTTTTTTATTGAAAAGTTTTACAATACATTTTGAATACAACCCCCCCTTCCTCCACCCCTCTCCCCAACCCTCCCCAACCCTCCCCTCCCCTCTCCCCTCCCCGACTTCCCAGAGCTAAATACAGGGTATAAAAGTACAAACAAACATAATCTAAAATATGTAAACAACAATAAAATATTAACTTCTATCGCACTTTAACTCTCAGTAAAATAACTACAAGCTAGTTATATATCATATATATCCGTTACTTATTCAAATGCTAAATAATACTTTTTAGTCCCATATTTATTCTGAATATAGTCAATCCATCTCCTCCACTCCACAATATATCTCTGTTGCGATTGGTCTTTCAAATACGCTAAGATCTTTGCCATTTCTGCCAAGTTAGAAACTTTTAAAGTCCATTCTTCTATAGTCGGCAGTTCTTCCTTCTTCCAGTATTACGCTATTAAAAGTCTTGCTGCCGTAATTAAATTCAACATCAACTTAGTATCTACAACGGTGGTATCTGTAGTAATACCTAATAAAAACAGTTGCGGAGAAAACTTTAACCTTTTCTTGAATATTTTTTGCATGTTCCACCAAATTTTAATCCAAAAAGCTTTAACCTTTTTACAAGTCCACCATATATGAAAATACGTTGCATCCTCACAACCACAGCTCCAACATTTGGGCTGGCAGTTCGGATACATACTTGCTAATTTTTTAGGATCTAAATGCCACCTATAAAACATTTTATAAAAATTCTCTCTTAAATTTTGGGCCTGGGTAAATTTTACATTTCTAACCCAGATCTTTTCCCAGGTATCCATTGTAATAACTTCTTGAAAATTCTGAGCCCACTTTATCATACAGTCTTTAACAAGTTCCGTCTCTGAATCAATTTCTATCAATGCAATATATATCCTTTTTATGTGTGCTTGACCTTGATCTCTAATTTGCTTTACCACATTTTCATCAATCATTGAAAAACCAGTTTTCTGGTCCTCTTTCCATCTAGCCTGTAATTGCCCATACTGAAAACAGGTTTGTACAATCTTTTCTTCTTTTAAAATGTTATATGGCTTTAATTGCCATACATTCCTCTCAAAACTTAAAATTTCCTTATATGTAGTCACATCATGTTTAAATCCAACATTTATATTTTTTATTGCATGTTTAGGTATTGCCCAAATAGTTATCTTATAATTTAACTTATGTCTATACTTTTTCCAGACTCGCAACAGAGCATATCTTAATATATGTATCTTGAACACATTATCCACCTTCTTGTCATACAATAAATATGCATGCCATCCAAATAACAAATCATAACCCTCAAGATTTAATAATCTCGCTTGTGTTAAATTAAACCAGTCCCTTATCACTGACAAAGCAGCAGCCTCATAATATAATTTGAGATTAGGCATTTTAAGGCCACCTCTTTCACGCGTATCTTATCTTAAATTTAACTCGTGGCTTTTTCCCTGCCCATACAAATTTATTAACTCCTTTTTGCCGTTCCTCCAAATTTAAATCTTTTTTAAGTATAGGTATCATTTGAAATAAAAATAAAAATTTTGGCAAAACATTCATTTTCACTGCTGCTATCCTCCCCAATAAAGATAATTGTAATTTTTTCCAACTATCTAATTCTTTTTCTACTTTTCCCCATAACTTTTCATAATTATTTTTATATAATGTCACATTTGAGGCTGACAAATATATCCCCAAGTATTTAATCGTTTTAACTATTTCCCGTTAGGTCTTCTAAAACAGCCTTTTGTGATACTGTCATATTTTTAGACAATATTTTAGTTTTTTGTATATTGATCTTAAATCCAGAAACTTTCCCATATTGTGTTATTATCTCCATCAGTTCTACAACTGAATAATCAAGCTGAGTTACTGTAACAACCAGATCATCTGCAAACACCCTCAATCTATAATCCTGATCTCTTATTTGAATTCCCCTAATTTTATCCGAATCACGTATTTTAATCAGTAATATTTCCAATGTTAAAACAAATAATAAAGGTGACAACGGGCACCCCTGCCTTGTACCTTTTTCAATATTACATAATTCAGTCAGGCTATTGTTAACTATTATACAGGCTGTTTGCTTTTGATATATTGCCCTAATTGGTTGTAAAAATTTATCCCCAAATTCCATTTTGTCTAATACTTTCATCAAAAATTGCCAATCCAATTGATCAAAGGCTTTCTCAGCATCCAAAAAGATCAGCGCTGCAGGGATCTGATTGTTTCTTTCCAAAAATTCCAATAAATCTACAATATGTCTCACGTTGTTCTTCATTTGTCTACCACTTATAAATCCAGTTTGATCACCATGAATTACTTGTTGTATTACTCTCATTAATCTATTAGCTAAACTTTTTGCAAATATCTTGTAGTCCGTATTCAAAAGTGATATTGGCCTATAAATTTTAGCTTGGGTGACATCCTGATCTTCCTTCGGGATCAAAGAGATAAAAGCAGTCTTCCAAGATGGAGGTACCCCTCCTCCCATTTGAATTGTCTGAAACAATTCCCTTAAAGGCTTCACCATTTCTAACTGTAAATTTTTATAATACACAGCAGTCAATCCGTCAGTACCCGGCACTTTACCCACTTTCAGCTGTTTGATTGCTAGAAAAATTTGTTCATCAGTTATCAATTGACTCATCCCTTCCTTTTGTTCTTGCGTAAGAACAGGAATATTAGCTCTTGTCAAATAATTATCTATTTATCTATATTATCTAATCTTATCTCTGGCATACAACTTAGAATAAAAATCAACAAAAGTCTTTTTAATAAGACTCTGCTGGTACACTACTTTACCCTTATGTTCTATGCTATCTATATTAGAAGCCCTTTGCTTCTTCCTTAACAAGTAAGCTAACCATCTACCTGGTTTATTAGTATTATGTCTAACATACCGTAAGTTAGTTGCCACTTGATCTGCCATTAACTTATCAAACTGACCCCTTAATAAAGTAACTACCTCTTTAATCTTCCCATCAGATGGATTCAAAATTAAGGCCTTTTCTTTTTCCTTAATTTCATCCTCTAATTCTTTCCTCCTAAATTCCAATTTACGTCTATATTTATTGTTCAAATATATTAATACACCTCTCATATAAGCTTTACTTGCATCCCAAACCATCTCAATAGAAGTACCTTTATGCATATTAATTTTAAAAAATTCCTTCATCTGTTTTTTACACTCTTCCACATTTTCCTGGTATCTAAACAAATTTTCAGGATCGCCTATCCCTATTATCTTTGTCTATCTCTAACCATACTGGACTATGATCAGATATAGTTCTTGGGCAAATCTTGATCTTCTTAATCCTAGAAAAAAAATCATTGGTAATTAATACAAAATCAATCCTAGAAAAAGATTGATGCCTGTTGGAGAAAAAAGTAAAGTCTTTTTCTTGCAAATTCCTTTCTCTCCAAACATCTCTCAATTCCAAGTCATCCTTCATTTCAAAAAAAGATTTAGGCAGTTTAGCATGACTTGGGGTACTTTTTTTAAAAAAACCCCTATGTCCATTTGTACATCCAAAACACCATTCCAGTCTCCCATCAAAATGCAGGATTTATAATCCCACTGGATAATCTTGCTGTGTAATAAATTGTAAAAATCTCCTTGTTGTTGATTAGGAGCATATAGTTCAACCAAAAGCCTTTTCTTGCCTTCTATTAACAGTTCAATTATAACATATCTTCCTTGTTTATCTGCTTCAATTAAAGTCGCTGTCAAAGTGTTCTTAACGTAAATGACCACTCCATTTTTCTTATCAGTTGCAGAAGCAATAAACTGTGTACCCAACCTCGAATTTAACAAATACTTTTGATCCATGGCTCTTATGTGTTTCTTGTAGACAAATAACATCATTCTTAAATTGCTTTAAATATTGAAATACTTTCTTTCTCTTCTGTGGTGAATTTAGACCATTAACATTCCAGGTTAGGAGCTTTGTCGCCATCTTTCGCGACCTGAAGCTTTTGGAGCGCTTCTTCCAAAATCACCTGCACTCTCTTAGGTCACGGTCCTCCCACTGCTTCACTATAAGTAAATTTTTGAGGTGTCGTCATAACTCTCTGCTGTTCTTGCTTTTGTCTCATTCGTCTAGCAGCAGCACGTGTCATTCTTTGGTCTCTAACCTCCTCCGATGATACTGAAATTTGATCCACTCTTGTAACTTTCTGAAATTCTCCATCTTTCAGCTGCGTAACTCCTTCAGCGCCTTGTGCATTCTTACTTTGTGGTTGACGCTCTCCCTCACCATTCTTCTTTTTGGATTCCAAAAGTGGTATAGGGACTGCCTTTAAAACATTGGCATAGAAATCACGTGCCTGTAACACTGTAAGAAGACGATGTCTCGTGCCTGCATACATCACCACCATACCCACTGGAATCTCCCATCTGAACTGAATATCCCGTCTTCTTAATTCTTCTGCCAAAAAAGCAAACTCCTTTCTTCTTCTTAAAATCTTTGGAGGGATCTCTTTTAAAATCAAAACTTCTTGCTCTGCAATTGCAAATTTACTATTATAAAAAGCTTGAATGACCTCATTTCTAATTGCTCTCTTTGTAAAATAAACCACCACATCTCTAGGTAATTTCCTTTGTCTTGCAATCCATGAATTAACATGAAATATTTTGTCTATATCCACCATAATATCTTCTGCTGAACGCCCCAAAACACCTTCCAGGGCTTCTGAAACTACTTTTTTCAAATTTTCCTTAGAATCCTCTTTTAAGCCCCTAATTCTCACAGCAAACTCCATCTCATGGTACTGGACCATGGTTAAATCGTCGTCAATCTTATCCATCACAGTTTCAGCATCCATCATTTTAGCATCTAATCTGATGTTATTTTGACTAAGTTCTTCTACTCTCTCATCCAAGCACTCATGCAAACGGCCATGCCTTGAAATGCAAGTAAAATGTCTGCCCTCATTTCTGTTAGCTTCTCATCCATAAGTTCTGTAAGCTTCTCATCCATAAGTTCAACTAATTGTTGAGATTGCTTTTTCATAGCCTCTTGCAAAACATCCTGCAAATCTTTTACTGTCAAAGCTGGTGCAGGTGCAGGTGCAGGGGGAGGGGGCATTAAAGCCTGTAACGAAGATTGCTGCACCGGGGAAGCCCCCGCACTTCTAGGAACTTTAGATGATTTGGCAGCCATTTTCACCCACTCAATTCTATTGCGCACTTTCACTTTTTAAAAATCTCCACAAAGTCCACTGAGTTAAAGATCATATACTTGCTCTGACATGATTCTCTTGTACAGCTCTGCCTGCATCCAAGCAATCCAAAGTTCACTCTCGCTGGCAGGGATGGTAGAGTCCCTTTTATTAATAAAATAATTATTTCCAAGTACATATACTTAAGTTTGAGATGTTAGAAACTTTAAACTAATGTCTAAAAATTTAAATAATAAAATAATAATTTCTATTAAATTGTTGGGAAGTTATATGATTTTAGAAGGTAATTGATGAACTGGCTATAGTGTTAATTGAATAATACTTGCTTTCCTAAAAATAGCCAAACAATTCTAGCATAGGATTAATAAAAATTAATAATTTCTAGTTTTTCTTAATGCTTAATTTTATACTGAACATAATTTTGCAATTTTCAATTGATACAAATTCAGGGATATGTTTACAGTCAGCCTTTGCTAAAATTATAGATTAGCCTTGCTTACTATCTTATGAAATGGCAGTATTATTACTTGGCCTGACCCTAGATCAATGAAGGAAACAAAATATATGTTTATTATATGGAAATCTTTGAACAGGCAACAAAATAACATTTTATTTTTCAGTAGTCCATAAGTATTCATTTCAGTGTTTGGTGATGATCTTTTGTTATAGAACTGATCTTTAGGTCCTTATTGCAGAAAATTGATTTTCAGTGTACATTTTCACATAATGTGCATTGAGCCTGAGTTTACTTTTAAGCCTTTCTAATTTCAAGGTGGTTTATGGACAGAACGTAAGGCCTTTTGGAATAAAACTATTTGAAATCCTGGAAAATGAAGATCTTGTTTTTTATATGTTGAAAGAAGCTTTTTTTGTTATTGCTTTTGTTTTACTTTTGTCGCAAGCCTTAATTCATTTTGAGCCTTAGCTTTCTTCACTTCATCTTTGCATGCTCTGGCTATTTGCTGATATCGTGCCTTAGTTATGTTCCCCTCTTTCCCCTTTTTATAACTTGTTCTTTTTGTCTTTCAATTTATCAGAGAGTTCTTTATGCAGCCATACTGGTTTCTTTTGAGACCTATTATTTTTCCTCTTTGTTGGTATTGTGCTAGATTGGGCTTTTATAACCTCACTTTTCAAAATTTCCCAAGCTTCTTGAGTTGTTTTCCCCTTGAGGATTCTCATCCATGGAATCCTTCCCAAGCTGTCTCTAAATTTATTGAAATTAGCTGTCTTAAAGTCCAAGACTTTAGTTTCACTATATTCTATTGCTTTTGCTTGTATGACGTTGAATTCCAATACTGTATGATCACTCCTCCCAAGGTTCTTGTTAGTTCAACATCTTTTATCATTTCATCTTTCTTACTGAGAATTAAGTCCAATATGGCTGATCCCCTAGTTCTCTTCTCTACTTTTTAGGAGACAAAGTTGTCTGCTAGGTTTGTCAGGAATCTGTTTGATATTCCACTTGGTGCAGAGTTTGTCTCCCAGTTGATGTTAGGATAAAGTCCCCCATTATTATTGTGATGTGCTCCCTACATACCTTAGTTAACTGACCAGAAAAAAGTTCATCTATTTCCTCTGTTTGGTTGGGTGGCCTTTAGTATTCACTTATGACAATGTCATTTCCCCCCCCCTTTTATACTGACCCAAATGCATTCAAGGCAGTTTTCATCATTGTTATGCTCTATTTCTGTAGAGATATAGTTATTTTTTATATAGAGAGCAACTCCACCTCCTCCTTTATTTGCTCTATTTCTTTTAAATAATTTAAATCCTTCTAGCTGTATGTTCCATTTGTGGGTTTCATCCCACCGAGTTTCCTTAGTGGCAACAATACCATATATGTGCATATTATTTATAAAGAGTAATGCAAATAATTTGTCTTCTCCTTCTTGAGATTTTTATTTTATCCTTCCAATTCAAGTCTAGAGATGTGAGCATTCCTAGTGGTTTCCCAGCTAGGTGCTAACCAAGTACTAATCAAGTCCAAACCTGCTTTGATTGCCCAAAGTAAACTAGGTTATGCCATCTACTGGAGAAACAATGTTGTAGAAAAGCAGACTTGCAGAATGATTTTTGCATTTATTGTTTAATCTATTATCTAACCTTCAAATGAGAAGCTAACCTTCAAATGAGAAATTACTGCTTGCTCTCCTTAGAATTGTTATATGTAAACCTGGTTTAAATGACAAGCTGCTTTCAAGTAGGGACCTGGCCTAAAAAATGTATGCCCCAAGACCATCCTATGAGGAGTTAAAATGTGCAAACAATAACATGAAAATAACTTCTGAGAATTCAGTTTGTAACACTGACTTATAAACAGTTTATGTGTATATTTATGAAATAGAATAAAATTGTGAGTACTTTTGATATAAATATGTTGAAGATTATACACTGATTGGATTTTCAAAAATTAGTTTAGGGATAGAATAATGTATGTAAAAAAAAAAAATTATTGAACAGTAATTAAACCTTGATCTTGTTTAATATTTTGAACAGACCACTAAAAACTAGTTCATAAATTGAAATGGAGCACATATATAACAAAAGACAGAATATAAATCTAACAGATAAATCCAGAATCTCAAATTGGTCATAGCAAATTCTGTCCTGTGAAGTAAATAATCATTTTGTTAAAATAATTTGCATAATTCAAGAATTCTCCATGCATCAAAAAATCCAAATGTATACACGTCAATATCACTTTGACATCTTTAAACATTTTTTCTCTTTCCGACGTCATATTAATAAATGTCTGAGTATTAACCTAAGCTGAAAAAATGTAAAGCAGGCCCAAAACATGTCTGTTAATAATTTAATAATTCTTTTTTTGAGGTGGAAGGAATAATTTATATTGTTGATGAATCACATTTTTTTAGTCCCATATCACCTGACAGATGTAAAATAATATGCATCACAATGCTTATCCAGTGGAGTTTATTCTTCTCTAAAATTAGAATTGCAGTCTTTAAGCTACAACATTTTGTAATTTTACTTCTAACTTTGGGTATATTTATAATGATCTTCTGAATAAATCAACACATTTTTATTTTCCAATGAAGTTCTATACATCTCATCACAGAAGGAAAATTGAGTTTAAAAAGAAACATTTTTCAGGAATTCAGTTCAAGATTGTAGCCCAAATATTATATATTTATAGCTGTCTCACACACAAAAATACATGGATGTATATTAGAATTGTGTGAATTTTTGAGTAGGGTGCTTTTGTTGTCTTGTGAAATGCCTCTGCAAATGGATACTGCAATTTCTGTCTACATATAACTGCAATTTTTGTCTTGTCACTAAAATAACTAATAGTCTTTTGTCACTTTAAAGAGAAACTGATATATCAAATTACTTACAATAACATCATATTAAAATCATGTAGATTTGATATTGTACATACTTCATTTTTCTCTCCCATTTATCATTAAAAACATTGTCATAACAAAAGAACTCTTTTCAGATGCTTCCAAATTTCAGATAGTTTAGATACCTGACTTTATGATGTGTTGAAAATTTCAATCTCATTTATTCCATCTCTATGACTGTGTTTTAATCAAATTAATGTTTTCTTAATTTCACAGTGTGGGAAAGATAGCAATGAAATATTAATTACAGTATATGTTTTTAATATCATTTAGTAGAATGAAGTTTACATATTTATTTATTAAGCATATTTTTATGGCTGCCCATCTTATCAAAGGTGACTCTAGTTCAGGAGTGTCAAACTCACAATGTCACGTGACGTGTCATGATGTATCATGACTTTTTTTTCCATTGCCAGCAATGGGGTGGGTGCAGTTTTGGCATGATGCATCCGGCCCATGGGCTGGCAGTTTGACACCCCTGCTCTAGTTGGTGTACATTTACTAGGGTCTTCAAACTTGGCCCTTTTATGACTTGAGAACTTCAACTCCCAGACTTCCTCAGCCAGGCATGCTGGCTGAGGAATTCTGGGAGTTGAAGTCCACAAGTCATAAAAGGGCCGGGTTTGAAGACCCCCTGGTGTACAATAATCCAATAAAACAAGGTTTATATAAAAACACTCATGTAAATATATTAAAAAATCAGTGATAAAAATTAAATATTATTAAAATTAATATAAACCCCAGATAAGGAGTGAATGAGTATATCCGTTTCAGTAGTGGAGCTATCCGAATATGCCTTCAGTTAAAGCTACTCCTTTTATTTTGAAAGTTCACCATTTTGTCAGTTCTGTATAGCTACAACTTTTTTTTTTTTGCAAATGCCACCTTCAGGACACCATGGTGGATATGTAATGCATTTGCTTTCATTTATCACTTCCTCTCAGAAGAATGCATCCATTTTTAAAAATACCCATTGTGCTAAAGGTTAAGAGAAATTCTTAAGGGTGAAGCAGCACTTGCCTGTTAAAATGCTAAAAACCAAGAGGTAAAAGGAATCAAGTGTAACCATTATCCATTTCATAATATGAAGAATTTCATGTGTATCACGCTCATGCTCTGATACCAAGAACAGAATGGCAGAGCATGATTCCATTCTGTGACAATGGAAGCCAGAATAATGTCGTCTCCTCCTCCTCCACCTCCTCTTCCTTTTCCTGCAAAATGCTGTGGATGTAATATACTTAGACTTCAACAAGGCATTCAGCAAAGTAGATCACAACCTCCTTCTTGGCAAGCTAGATAGCATCACCATGAGATGGATTTGTAACTGGCTGACAAACCATATTCAATGAGTAGTCCTTCATGGTACTACATCTACATTGAGGGAAGTAAGCAGCGGGGTACCACAAGGTTTTCTCTTAGGCCCAGTATTCTTCAATAGCTTCATAAATTACTTAAATGAAGGAGTAGAAAAAGAGCTTATCAAATTTACAGATGATACTAAGGTGGCAGGAATAGCCAACACCTTAGATGATAGGCTCAAGATCCAGATGGATCTTGACAGACTTGAACACTGGGCCCTATCTAACAAAATGAAATTCAGTGTAGAGAAAAGTACATTGAGGCAAGAAAAACCAAAAGTACACATATAGATTGGGTGAAACCAGGCTTAATAGCAGTAATTGTGAGAGAGATCTTGGAGTCTTAGTGGACAATCTGCCAGAAGACTATAAATCAAACTCTATCAGAGAGTGATGAATCATGGTTCATTTTGATGCATGATAAACAAAGAAAACTCAAAGCATATATTCTACTATTAATCTTTTAATTACAAAGAAACTTGTAAAAACACAGAAAGACTCATGGCTACATGTCTATCTTCCCAGAGAGCACAAAGAAGATATATATGTAGCCATGAGCCTTTCGGTGTTTTTACAAGTCTCTTTGTAATCAAAAGGTTAATAGTAGAATATATGCTTCGGGTTTTCTTTGTTTATCATGCATCAAAATGAACCACAATTCACCACTCTCTGATAGAGTTTGATTTATACTCTTCTGACATGGTAGCAGAGGTCAATGGATCAACCGTCTTTAACTACATAACTTGCCTTTTCGGGATGATGTACCTGGAATTTTGATACCCTAGACAAGTGACTCTGACTAAGCAAATTGCTATTACCTGATGTTACATAATAAACATCAGGAATGTATGCATCGAGCTCTTCAATGTAAACAGTTCCTTTTCCCATGACCTGAACAGGATGATTTGAAAAAGAGTAAAGCTCACGAAATTCAGGTTCAGGCTCGTGCATCTCTGTATAAAGTTCTTTTCTATAGGTAACGTGTAATGCTGCTCCACTGTCCAAAGTGCAAAGAAATCGTCTGTCGTACTCTGGTTGCGGTTGTGGATCGTTGGTTAAAGCCAATGTGGCAAGTGGGGCTTGCGGATCACGCCTGGGACCACGACCACGACCTTGTCATCCGCCTCTACCTCTGCCTCCTCTGGAATCTGTTCCTCTGGGCTGGTACGTGGCGGGCACTGTAAATCGTTGGGGACAATCCTGGGTGGCATGTCCCACACGATTGCAGATGTAACATCTTGGCATCCTTGGAACATAGGATCTTCCATGGAAGGGATACCTCGCTGGAGCTCTTGATGCAGGTGGTCCTCTCAAATGTGGACGGCTTTTATAAGTGCCTCTTCTTTGGTTAAAATTCTGCATACATGGTCCACTGTGCATTGAGCAATAGGCACTTGATTAATCTTGGTAATATCATCTTTCCATTCATAGTTCAATGAGTTAATAATAATGCTGATCATTTGAAAGTCATCAATAGGATAGCCTTTTTCACCCAGTTCTTTTCTTATACCTTTCATTTTATTAATTGAATTTTAAAATTTTATAATTTTATTTTAGTTAAGTGTTCTCCAATAAGTTCATCAGGTTTTAATCTAGAACCATGGAACTCGGAAAAAGCAAACATGTAGACTCAATTGACGTAGGCCGATAACATGCTTCTAATTGAGTCCAAATCTGTTGAGCAGTTGCATCTCGTGAAAATGTGAGCTGCAATTCAGTGTCCATGGACATCAATAACGTTGTGCATGCTCTATTATTTAAGTCCCATATGTCAGGAGTCCATGGCTGGGCAAGAGGATTAAATATTATGCCATGAGTACCATCTCTATGAAGCAAAAGTCCAACCTCACTGACCCATGCCCTGTAATTCTGTCCTGACCGCTTCAATTTTGAATCACCAGCCAGTGGTACAATAGAGGGTGCCTGTTGAGGAACATGCAATTGAGGTACTGGCTGTGCAGGTTGTGCAGATTGGACTTGACCTGCAGGAGGTGCTGGTGCCTGTGCTTGCGGCAGTTGAATTGGAGCTGCTGTGGGTACTGGTGCTGGGTGTGGCTGTACTGGAGCTGCAATTCCACCCTGGCCAGCAGGAGGCGCTGGCACTTGAGCTGCTACATTATATTGGCCTGCAGTTAGCACTGGCCTTTGTATTTGAGAAACCAGTGGAGGCTGCACTTGGGCTGAAGGCTGCTGTGCTCCATCTGGGACAGGAACCTGGATAGTAGCAGTATTAATAGGGATTCTAGCTGGAGCACCAGATGCTTGGAGCAATAGTTCATTAATAGACATCTTTGAAAATGCATTCTGCATTCTTTAAAATGCATTTCTATCTTGTAAAACAGATTCACCAGCAGATTAGATTCACATTAGATTCAGGCATCATTGTAGCCTGCACTTGGTCAGAAGACTGATGTGGGAGCCTCCTGTTCCCATTCGTCTGATACAATACTCCATTGTGGGTGTGGCAATGGCTTTGGAGAAGAAGGCAATATGGCCGCCTCTGGAATGTGTATGCCAGCAGAGTTTCTCCTCTGCTATTTAATCAATGAGGCATATGCCTTTGCCTGCTGCAGCTCTTTGTCAAAAGCTTCAATTTGTTCATAATAACTTTGCAAAACCTTTTCCTGCACAGTTTGTTTAGGGCTAGGAGGATAATGACTCATTCCCTTTTATAATGAGCCTTTTGGTCTAGCACCGAGCCCCTCAAAAATAGCCTGTGCTCCACCAGAGTAAATTACTTCTGGGGTGTCAGCTTGAGTAAAATCAGAAAACGGTGAAACTGACCTTGACTCAGAGGCTGGATTCTCTTCTCCAAGACATGTAGCGGATGCGAGGGGAGTTTGTAAACTTAAAGGGAGATCTCTCTGTGAAATGGCTGTCTCCTCTTCAGCAGACTGATAACGGGCCTTCTTTTTCCTTTTCTTTGGCATATTGCAGCAATTAATCACAGCTTCCTCAGTACCAGATTAACTAGTTGGCTTAATTGCCTATACGCTTATCAGGGGCAATAAATCTTGAAAATAAAAACAAACCATCCTCTGCTACCAAATGTCAGGGAAATTAATACTTCCCTATCAGAGGGCGATGAACCGTGGTCCATACGACACATGGTAAACATCAGGTAAATAAACAAAACCGAGGCATATTCTACTGTATATAAAACTTTAATTGGAAAGCAAAAGAAAAGCTCCTAGCTGACTACATCCTTCATCAGACAGAATACAAAGTAAAAAAAAATGAGAAAACTTTTGTAGACATGCGCAGTTCTAGGCATGAAACCATAACATGGCTGGACATGTGACAATCACCTTGGTTACATTGATAAGATTACTATGCAGCTGGCAGAAACACAGAGTGAGACATGCGGAGCTGACAAACAGAAAAAAAACACACAGTGACACAATCAATTAAATATGAGCCAACAGTGTGTGGTGGCAGCCAAACAAGCTAATGAAATCTTAAGTTGCATTAACAGAGGTATTCAGTCAAGACTGAGTGAAGTACTAATACCACTCTATGAAATCTTAGTAAGACCACACCTAGAATACTGCAACCAGCTTTGGTCACCACACTATAAAAAAGATGTTGAAACTATAGAAAAAGTGCAGAGAAGAGGAACAAAGATGATTAGGGGACTGGAGGCTAAAACATATGAAGAATGGTTACAGGAACTGGACATGGCTAGTCTAGTAAAGAGAAGGACCAGGGGAGATACCATAGCAGTGTTCCAATATTTGAGGGGCTGTCACAGAAAGGAGGGGCTCAAGCTATTTTCCAATGCACCTAAAGGCCAGTCAAGGAATAATGGATGGAAACAGATCAAGGAGCATTCAACCTAGAGATAAGGATAAATTTTTAGACAGTGAGAACAGACAACTAATGAAACAGCTTGCCTTCTGAAGTTGTGGGAGCTTCATCCCTGAAAGCTTTCAAGAAGAGCCTGGACTGTCATCTGTCAGAAATGGTGTAGAGCAGACATGTCAAACACAAGGCCCGGGGGCCGGATCCGGCCCGCGAAGTGGTTTCATGCGGCCCGCGAAGCCATCCTGGAAACAGTGAGGGAACGGCCCCCACTGCCTTGGCCCTGGCCCAGAGACCCTCCTCCTGCCAGAGACCCTCAGATCTGTCCCACTCCTGCCCAGGCCCCCAAAGGCACCCTTGATGCGAACGATGTAGAGCTGGCCACGCCCACCCAGTAGGCCATACGCACTCTGGCCATGCCCACCCAGCAGGCCATGCCCACCCTGGCCATACCCACCCGGCCCCCTGAGGGCAACTGCGATGCTGAAGCGGCCCTCAATGAAATTGAGTTTGACACCCCTGGTGTAGAGTCTCCTGATTGGGCAGGGGGTTGGACTAGATGACCTACAAGGTCCCTTCCAACTCTGTTATTCTTTACTGTTCCTCTTCCTTCTCCTTCTTCTTCACAAAGAACATATAATGGAATTTTAATCTTACTGTATGCTTAAGAAAAAACTTATTGTAATAATTGCTAAACCTGTGTGCTTTGTATCCATTGCAACTTATCTGCATAGATACTCATGCAGCACCCAGAGAAGAAACATGTGGAAACACAAGCAACTCAGCTGTTAACAAGTGCAAAAATATTCCCAAGGGAGAAAAAAATCTTCTGCAGATAAATGGGGAAGAAAATGCTTTATACATATATCATTAAAGAAAAACAAAGATGTAAATCCCGCTGAATATTAGATTCAGGTATATCTTTCCCTCCTAGTGGAAGAAATATCTAGTGCCATAAAATTATTGAAAAATGGCCAAGCTTCAGAAAATGATATTAAATACTTTTAATGGCTACATAGCATTGGCACGGTCAAAGATGTAACTAAGACTGAAGGTACCCTCCCCACAAGGTTACAAAATAACAAATTGAACTTCCCACCACTAATATATGTCATAAATCACAATCCCCAATTATTTATTTATTTTATTTATTTTATTTATTTTATTTATTTTATTTATTTTATTTATTTTATTTATTTTATTTATTTTATTTATTTTATTTTATTTGTATACCGCCCTTCTCCCAAAGGACTCAGGGCGGTGAACAGGGACATAAATATCAATGCCCAAATACAGAAATTGAAGACAAATTAAACCCTAGTGCCCAAATAAAGATAAATTACATTAAAACACTAATTAAAACAAGACCCATCAGACCAGGCCGGATTGTTCAAACAGATAGGTTTTTAGGTCGCGTCGGAAGGAGCGTAGGTCGGGAGCCATCCGGAGCTCCACCGGTAAACGGTTCCACAGGTCAGGTGCACCCACAGAGAATGCCCTCCCCCTGGGGGTCACCAGACGGCATTCTCAGAACGGCGGCACCCTGAGGAGGCCCTCTCCATCCCTCCTGATGCTGGTCGCAGGTGCTCCCTAAGGTACTCTGGACCCATGCCATGTAGGGCTTTGTAGGTCATAACCAGTACCTTGAATCCCACCCGGAAGGCAACTGGAAGCCAATGCAGCTCACGGAGCAGAGGTGTAATATGGGAGTATCGGGAGACCCCCAACATAACTCGTGCAGCTGCATTCTGCACCAGTTGGAGCCTCTGAGTGGTTCTCAAGGGCAGCCCCATGTAGAGAGCATTGCAGTAGTCTAATCAAGAGGTCACGAGCGCATGAGTGACTGTACATAAGGCATCACGGTCTAGATAGGGCCGTAACTGGCGCACCAGGCATAACTGGGCAAAGGCTCCCCTAGTCACAGTTAATATATTTATTTATTTATTTATTTATTTATTTTATTTATTTGTATTTGTATACTGCCCTTCTCCCGAAGGACTCAGGGCAGTGAACAGGGCAATTAATAAAAATACAAGAATACAAACATTAAAAAGGATTAAACAAATGCCCAGAAACTAACAACAATAAATTTAAAATACATTAAAACTATATTAAAAAATCCCAACCCATCACCCATCAGGCCAGGCCGGCTTGTTCAAACAGGTAGGTCTTCAGATCGCGTCAGAAGGAGCGAAGGTCGGGAGCCGTCCGGAGCTCAACCGGCAGTTGATTCCACAAATCCAGAGCACCCACAGAGAAGGACCTCCCCCTGGGGGCCACCAGACGACACTCTCTGACTGGTGGCATCCTGAGGAGGCCCTCTCTGTGGGAACGCACGGGGTGGAGGGAAGTCGATGCCGGCAGCAGGTGATCCCTAAGGTACTCTGGACCCATGCCATGCAGGGCCTTGAAAACCATAACCAAAACCTTGAATCTCACTCGGAAGACAACTGAAAGCCAATGCAGCTCACGGAGCAGAGGTGTAACATGGGAGTATCGGGAAACTCTCAGCACAACTCTCACGGCTGCATTCTGTACCAGTTGGAGCCTCCGAGTGGTCCTCAAGGGGAGCCCCATGTAGAGAGCATTGCAGTAGTCTAGACGAGAGGTCACAAGCGCATGAGTGACCGTACGCAAGGCATCCCTGTCTAGATAGGGCCGCAACTGGCACACCAGGCGAACCTGAGCGAAGGCCCCCCTAGTCACAGTAGTTATATGATCTTCCAGGGTAAGCTGTGAATCTAGGAGGACTCCCAAGTTGCGAGCCCTATCTACAGGGGGTAATAATTCACCCCCCATGGAAAGAGATTGAATAATCTGATTATCCCGAGATGCCAATACGTACAGCCACTCAGTCTTGTCAGGGTTGAGTTGAAGCCTATTCCTCCCCATCCAGACCCGAACCGCTTCCAGGCAACGGGACATCACGTCGAGGGCATCACTGGGGTGGTTTGGGGTCGAAATAAAAAGCTGGGTATCATCAGCATACTGATGATACCCAACTCCAAAACCACGAATGATCTCACCCAGCGGCTTCATATAGATGTTGAACAGGAGAGGCGAAAGGACCGACCCCTGAGGAACTCCACAAACGAGAGGCCTCAAGGTCGACCTTTGCCCCCCTGCCAACACCGACTGCGATCTTCTAAAGAGAGCTGTGAATCTAGGAGAACTCCCAAGTTGCGAGCTCTATCTACGGGAGGTAATAACTCATCTCCCATAGTGAGAGATGGAATGATCTGAGTTTCCTGAGATGCTGGCATGTACAGCCAATCCGTCTTGTCAGGGTTGAGCCGAAGCCTGTTCCTCCCCATCCAGACCCGGACCGCCTCCAGGCAATGGAACATCACGTCGAGGGCATCAATGGGGTGGTTTGGGGTTGAAATGAAAAGATGGGTATCATCAGTGTACTGATGATACCCAACTCCAAAGCCACGAATGATCTCACCCAGAGGTTTCATATAGATGTTGAACAGGAGAGGCGAGAGGACCAACCCCTGAGGAACTCCACAAACGAGAGGCCTCGAGGTCGATCTCTGTCCCCCTGCCAACACTGACTGCAAACGACCCAGGAGGTAGGAGGAGAACCACTGAAGAACCGTACCTCCCACTCCCAACCCTCTGAGACGCTGCAGCAAGATACCATGGTCGATGGTATCAAAAGCCGCTGAGAGATCTAGTAGGATTAGGACAGAGGAACAACCTCTGTCCCGAGCCCTCCAGAGATCATTCACCAGGGCGACCAATGCTGTCTCCGTGCTGTGCCCGGGGCTGAAACCTGATTGGTATGGGTCCAGATAGTCAGTTTCCTCCAGGACCGAAGGGAGCTGATGCGCCACCACACTCTCTACAACCTTAGCAAGACAGCGAAGGTTGGAGACCGGATGAAAGTTGTTTAATACAGCTGGGTCCAAGGTAGGTTTCTTGAGGAGAGATCTCACCACCGCTTCTTTCAAGACGGAGGGGAAACAACCTTCACTCAAGGAAGCAGATATCACCGCCTGGAGCCAACTTCGTGTTCCCTCCCGAGCTGAATAAACCAGCCATGAAGGGCACGGATCTAATAAACAAGTGGTGAAGCTCAGCTTCCTCATGATTCTGTCCACTTCCTTTAGAGTCACAGGGTCGAACTCATCCCAGATAACATCGACAAGACCACCCATGTCCTGATCATCAGACTCTGACCAGTTGGAGTCCAAACCGGTCCGAATCTGAGCGATTTTGTCCGACAGATGTTGGCAAAACTCCTCGGCACGACCCTGTAAGGGATCCTCCTTCTCCTCCTGATTAAGGAGGGAGCGAGTTACCCAAAACAGGGCGGCTGGGTGGTTATCTGCAGACGCAATGAGTGTAGCGAAGTAATTAGACCTCACCATCCTCATTGCCGTGAGATAAGATCTAGTATAGGATCTTAGTCGCAATTGGTCAGATTCAGATCAGCTGGATCTCCAACAGTTCTCTAGGCCCCGTCTCCAACGCTTCATCTCCCGGAGGTCCGCGGAAAACCATGGAGCGAACTGGGATCTGCACGGGTCAGGGGCCGCAAGGGAACAACTCGGTCAAGTGCATCCGTGGCAGCCTTTTCCCAGGCTTCCACTAAGGCATCAACCGAGTTGTGAGCAAAGGAGGCAGGTGGAGACCCCAGCGCTGCCTGGAACTTCTCAGGGTCCATTAAGCACCTGGGGCGGAACCAACTCCACAACGGGGGATGGCAAAACAGAAGACCAGCCTCAGGAGATGATGATCGGTCGATGACAGGGGAATAACAATTGGGGAACCCACCAAGATCATCTAACCACCGTCCAGATAGAAAAACCAGATCGAGTGTGTGGCCCCCACATGAGTCGGGCCCTGAATTACTTCCATCATGGAAGCCATGAACTCTCGGGCTAACTCAGATGATCCTCCCAGGGATGGTAGATTGAAATCACCCAAAACCATAAATTTGTTGAACTCAACCACCAGCCCTGAGAGGATATCGAGAAGCTCAGGCAGGGCTGCTGCTGTGCGACTAGGCGGAAAGTACACCAGCAGCAAGCCCAACTGCGGTCTAGGGCCACATCTCAGGAGGAGGGACTCACACCCAGCTATTTGGACGACGGTGGACTCCCGAGGACAAAGAGTCTCCCTCATAACTACTGCCACTCCCCCGCCCCTACCCTGAGCCTGAGGTCGGTGAAGCACCCGGAAACCTGTGGGCAAAGATCAACCAGAGGGACACCACCCTCTGGTCCCAACCAGGTCTCCGTAATGCAAGCCAAGTCCGCATGCTCACTCTCAATCAGATCCCGGATGAGAGGAGCCTTATTGATTACGGACCTGGCATTCAAGTACACCAGCCAGAGCTCAGCTGGCTGCTTATCCTTGCTCCCAGAGCCTCGGGAAGAAACCAGAGGGTTGGAGCGCTTCACCGCTTGGAGATAGCGGAGATGCAATCCCAGATGTCGATAGGCCCCTCTGTCTTTACACCTGCTGCCATTCCCTAACGTTGTGGGAATAGGTAATCCTGGAGCCCCAGAGGCAACCAGCCCCAGTTCCCCCCCCCATGTGGTCAATCCCAGACCTGGCCTGAACAACAGTTGGTGGAATCCCCCCCCGTTTCCATCCAACCATGAAAACCCTCCCCCCTCTCTAACCCCACAAAAAATCTAACTAAAAAATTAACCAGGGGCCTCTTATTAGGTTTGTAACGGAGGACCCTATCCCTGCCCAGCCATCACTCAGGGTCCCAACAATTGGGCCCTTCATCAAGAGGAAGAGTGGAAAGTGAGGCGGGTCACACCCAGGAAGGGGGCGCACCCCTGAGGGTGCACAAGGGCGTGCTGGAGTAGCTGAGTTGAGTCATAGTTATTAAAATAAGTTCGGCAAAAAGGCAAACCCTAGATTGATCGGGAGGATCTTAAATCAGCAGGAAGTGTCCCGTCTGCCAACCAAGCTCAACTGCCACTTGAGCTGGGTGTACCCTGGAACAGATCAACCCCCGTCCTCTCACGATGGTCAGAACTGGGGAGCAGCTTGAAACACATAACTGGGATGAGGCATACCACCTAGAGCTCTCACCTCTAGGGAGGTAGCAGATGGTAAGACTAGGCCACTCTCTCACAGTGGCTATTTGCCCGGGACCTCCTGAAACCTTTGGGGGACAGGGGGAGGAGAAAGGTAAAGGAGTCAACGGATTAATATAAGGAGTAATAGCCTGCGGAGTCACAAAGTGGTGAAAAATACTGGCTTCAATTATCTTCTCCGCATCAGAAGAGAGTTAGGCGATGGTAAGCCAGTAGAGAAGGAAACCAGGAACCCAGAGTGCTTCTACTGGACCATGAACTCGGTATAGTTTGTTCCTAGCGGCGCAAAGTTGGTATGTGCCTCCCAACCGTCCAAAGCACAAAGCGTCCGTTCTCAGATAATGGGTTATGGTCTCCACGCCGGAGCGGCCACAGCGCTCCAATTCTTCTCGCTGCCAGCTACCCCAGATGCCACCATAATGTTTTCACCCCTCCATCATTTCAACGCTGCTCCAAGCCGTGACCATCCGGGCAGCTAGTAGGTTCTCCAGAGTATTGTCAGATTCGTCAAGTTCTTTCAGGCTACATCGGGCTCCCACGGCACCAACAATCAGCTGATTGGTGCCGTATGGAGTGTAGTTATTCCGGGCTCTTCCGGGCCTTCCCTGGCTCCAACAGTTTTCACCGAGTCTCCCACGGCACTGGCAATCAGCTGGTTGGCGCCGTATGGAGCGTAGTTATTCCGGGCTCTTCCGGGCCTTCCCAGGCTCCAACGGTCTTCACCGAGGCACCTACGGCACTGACAATCAGCTGATTGACGCCATATGGAAAGCGGCTATGGAGCGCTGCTATTTCAGGCTTTTCTGAGCCTTCCCAGGTTCCGACGGTCTTCACTGAGGCTACCACGGCACTGACAATCAGCTGGTCGGCGCCGTATGGAGCTCGGCTATTCTGGGTTCTTCCGGGCCTTCCCAGGCTCCAACGGTCTTCACCGAGGGCCCTCCAAAGGACCAGGGCTCATGGAGCAGCTCCCATAACGGAGAACTGTATAGCTGCCTAAAAACAGCCATCAGCAACCTCTCATCCACCTAACCAAAAACCCCATCACAGAAGGTAAACATGCTTCTGTGAGGCTCCCTGGGACGCCAAGTTGCCGAGACTCCTCACGGAGCTCAGCTGAGTCCGTCCGCCATCTTGGGCAACAGATTGTAGATATTATCTACTTTGGCAGGCTTTCTAATGGAAACTCCAGCCCGCCAAAACTTAGGTAGCTTGACCTTTGTTCCCACAAGAAAGTATTTGTTATGGCTAAACACATCTCCCTTCTCCCATTGCTGTGGCAACCAAAAACAAGCTGAAGATGGCTGAGGCTAGGATCGTTTAAAGGTTTGATACACTGTTTACACAAGACACATGAGATGCCTTAGAGAAGAAAAAATACTCAATGCATGAAAAAATGCTAAAGCAATTCTTGTACACTGGAAAGGGGCCCAAGATGATTTAAAGTACTAGCGCCCAATAAGACTTCTTTCAGTCATTTACATAATACATTAACATCAAGATAATAACAAAAAGAATATTTTGAACATTAAATGATGCACAGCCAAAAGATCAGGTAGGGTTCAGAAGTGGCTACAGCACAATGGATCACATTCAGGTTGTTCAGCAAGTCATTGAAAAGCATGATGAGTACACCATGCCTCTGTGCATGGCTTTCATTGATTTACAACAAGGCATTTGGCTCAGTATTCTAGCAAGCAATAATTAATGCATTGCTCAACCAAGGCATAGACACTGCTTACATAAATGTACTACAATCAATATATGAAAAAACAATGGTGACAATTTGCCTTAATGATCTTAAAGAGGAAATCAACATAGAACAAATTGATACAATATCACCTATCATTTTCTCACAGTGCCTTGAAGAAGTATCTCACAAACTAGACTGGGCAAAAGATGAAATAAAAATTGATGGCATCTATTTAAATTACGTAAGACCCCGAAGAGCTACAGAGATACATACAAGAGCTGCACAAAGCAACAGAACCATTTGGCTTAAAAATAAACCTGAAAAAGAGTCATGTTAATAAACATACATATACACATACACATACACATACATACATACATACATACATACATACATACATAGTGAAGAACTAGACTCAGTAGACCACTACATATACCTTGGCCAATGGATCTCAATGGAAGATGCTACAATAAAGGAAATTGAACAGCATGTTAAATGCGGTTGGCAGGTATTCGGCAAGCTAAGCATAATTTTCAAGAACAACCTCCTCCTATGCCTGAAGAGAAAAGTTTTCGATCAATGTATGCTACTTACTCTAACATTTGCCTGTGAAACATGGACATTAACATCACAATTGATATAAAAGCTACAAGTGGTGCAAAAAGCCATGGAAAGATAAATGCTTGGTATTACAAGACAAGATAGAAAGACCTGCACATGGATTAGAGAAAAAATGAAACTATACAATATCATCAAGAGAGTAAAAATTTAAATAGAAATGGGCTGGTCACATAGCAAGAAGACCTGATGGCAGGTGGACCAAGGCAGTCATAGAATGGATTCCACTTAATAAAAAACAACCATGAAAAAGACCTAAAAAAAATGGATTGACAACATCAGCAAGTATTGCAGGCCCAATTGGCAAAAGCTCAGGACCATATTGGTTGGAAATATGTGGAAGAGGCCCCATCCTGCAGTGGATAGACAATGGCTAAAATGATGGTGATGATATCTAGGTAATGTTGACAATAAAAGAAACAAATACAAATCTGGTGAAATGCCTTCAAAAGCTATTCGTATTCATACAGCTTGCTCATATAATCTGCAAAATTGAGATGATGTTCCAGTTCTAAAAAGACTGTACTATGGACATTTAGAGATTCCCCAGCACTGAATTGAAGCTATTCTTGACTTGGTAGAAAATTATACTTATAATTTCCTGAACCCTTCCTTTTCTGCCCTGAGTTGCCACTGAATGGTTCCTGGCAGAGAAAAGTTGATTTTTCTAGTTTTGCAACTTTTCCTTTTCAGATATCCCCAGCCAGTGGGGAAAACATAAGCTCATTAAAGTACTGAAAGGGTTAGGCCTTACTTTGGAACTGACATTTCTAAACACTTTTTGTCCATCCTCCTATACCTCATTCATTTGTATCCTAAGCTAAAATGAAGGGGGAGACTGCAGATGCAGTGCTTTTAGTTATTTCTTTCCCCTGTTTTGATGTAAGCAATTAATGCCCACTTCCAGTTTACTCCATGTTGTTGGGAAGCAATGGAGGCTAGAGTTGGAGTTGTTCACCAATATGTTATTTCAGCCTTGCTTTAACTTAGTAAAAGATGACAGAGTTAAAGCACTAACTGATGTTATTGACAGCTAGTACTATCTAATATATAAATTATCCACCACTTTCTTCATATTGTGGAGGATATAACAGGGTGACATCCACCTGCACCGCAGCACTACCATTCCTAAACAAATATAAAAGGCCTCTACTCCTGCTCTGCTGGACAGACCACCATCGGTGTGAAAATGTCCAATAAATGTCTATTTGGTTCTACATGCTAAGAGCTCATCTGGCTTAGATTCTGATGTAATGATAACAGATTTGATGCACTTTATTTCTACTGTTGGATCCCATTGGCCATGGGAGAAAATATAATTTTGGTGGAAAAGAGATGAAGGCACTGTCATGGGTATATAGAGGAGAAAAGTTGTTTCCAGAGCATATCTGAACTATGGTTAGACACAAGTAGGGAAAGGTCCATCATCATTATATTGGGAAAAATCCCAGTTAGATGAACTCATAGTTAATTGAATGACTAAACCCAAAGGGTACTCATTAATGATTTCACTTTAATTTAGAGGGAAGCATTAAGTAGAATGCTGCAAGACTTTATCTTTGGAATGTTTTTAATCAATGATCAAGATGAAGGAATTCAGATACTTATCAGTTTTGGAAGGGATACTGAGTTAGGAGATATATCTAATCATGCAAAATAATTGGTCCACTCTATTCTGACCTGGTCAGACCCAACCTGGAACACTGTCCAATTCTGATCACCAAAATTAAAAAAAGTATTGTGACAAATTGAAGTTTAGAAGAAGGCTACCAAATATGCTGGTGATCTGGAAATAAAGTCCTGTGGGAAACAGTTAAGGAATCTTGATATGTTTAGCCCACAGAAGAAAATAAGCAATATAAGAGCATATGGCCTTATTTTGCATTGCTCTAGAAGACAGGACTAGAACCACTGGCTTAAAGTACAAAGAATGGTTCAGACTAGACTTCATGAGACGAGCCTGGGGTTAGGGATTTCTGGTTCCTCCGGTTGTGGGATAGGGTTTCAAATCCCCACAACAATTGGGAATGGTAGCAGGTGGTTGCACGGAGGGCCGTACCAACATCCGGGATCACGCCCCTGCTGTCTTCAAGCGGTGGCGTGCTCTGACCCTCCGGTTGATACCCGTTTACCCAGGGTGAGGGAGATCGGGCCCCTGAGCTTAGGCTGGTGTATTTTAATGCCAGATCCGTAGTGAACAAAGCTCCCCTCGTCCGAGATTTGATCAAGGAGGAACGCGCGGATCTGGCATGCATTACGGAAACCTGGTTGGGCTCAGAGGGAAGTGTCCCTCTGGCTGAGCTCTGCCCTCCAGGTTTCTGTGTGCTGCACCAGCCGCGGGCTCAGGGTAGGGGCGGGGGTGGTGGCGGTGGTTATACGGGAGACCTTATATCCACAAAAGACTACTGTCATACAGATTGGCGGGAGTGAGTCGCTCCTCCTGAGGTTTGGCTCTGGGGTTCAGTTGGGTTTGTTGCTGACATACCTGTTGCAACAACCCTGCCTGGGCTTCTTGACACCCTTTCAGGGCTGGTGGTTGAATTTCCCAGACTTATGGTTCTGGGTGATTTCAACCTTCCATCCCTGGGCGGGTCGTCAGAGTTAAGCTCGGGAATTCATGGCCTCCATGACGGCCATGGACCTGACCCAGATAATTCAGGGCCCGACCAATGGAGGGGGTCACACTCTTGACCTGGTTTTCCTATCTGGGCAGTGTTTTGATGATCTGAGAGGGGGTACACCAAATATTGTCCCCCTGTCATGGTCCTATCATCACCTCCTACGGCTGGTCTTCTGATACGCTACCCCTCGCCGCTGGGCTGCGGAGCCGACCAGGTGGTTCTGCCCCAGGCGCCTAATGGATCCAGAACGGTTCCAGACGGCACTTGGGTCTATACCTATCTCCCTCACTCACAGCCCGGCTGATGCCTTGGTGGAGGCTTGGGAGAGGGCCGCCACTGAGGCACTTGACCGGGTTGTAACCTTGTGACACCTGATCTGGCGCAGATCCCGATGGGGTCCATGGTTTTCTGTGGAGCTACGGGAGATGAAGCGTCGGAGACAGAGTCTGGAGAGCTGTTGGAGATCCAGCTGGTCTGAATCTGACCATTTGCAAATAAGATCTTTCACTAGGTCTTATCTCACGGCGATGAGGACGGCGAAGTCTAATTACTTCGCCGCCCTCATCGCATCCGCAGATAATCACCCGGCCACCCTGTTTAGGGTAACTTGTTCCCTCCTTTCCCAGGAGGTGAGGGAGGAGCCCTTGCAGGGGCAGGCCAAGGAGTTTAGCCAGCATCTGGCAGACAAAATCGCTCAGATTCGGACTGGTTTGGACTCTGACTGGGCAGAGTCTGATGGGGAGGAATTGAGCGGTCTTGAGAGTATTATCTGGACTGAGTTTGATCCTGTGACTCCCGAGGAGGTGGACAGGATTATGGGGAGGCTGAGCTCTACCATCTGTTTATTGGACCCGTGCCCTTCCTGGCTGGTTTATTCAGCTCGGGAGGAGACATGAGGCTGGTTCCAGGCAGTGATATATGCTTCTTTGAGTGAGGGTGTCTTTCCCGCCGCCTTGAAGAAAGCGGTGGTGAGACCCCTTCTCAAGAAGCCTGCCCTGGATCCAGCTATTTTGAATAACTATCGTCCGGTCTCCAACCTTCACTTTTTAGCGAAGGTTGTTGAGAGTGTGGTGGCACATCAGCTTCCTCTGTTCCTGGAGGAAATTGATTATCTTGACCCATACCAATTGGGTTTCAGGCCCGGGTACAGCACGGAGACGGCATTGGTCGTGCTGATGAATGATCTCTGGCGGGCTCGGGACAGGGGTTGTTCCTCTGTCCTAGTCCTATTAGATCTCTCAGCGGCTTTTGATACCATCGACCATGGTATCCTACTGCGATGTCTCAGGGGGTTGGGAGTGGGGGGCACTGTTCTACGGTGGCTGCTTGCAGTCGGTGTTGACAGGAGGGCAGAGGTCCGCCCCACGGTCTCTCGTTTGTGGAGTTCCTCAGGGGTCACTCCTCTCTCCCCTCCTGTTCAATATCTATATGAAGTCGCTGGGTGAGATCATTCGTGGTTTCGGAGTAGGGTATCATCAGTACACCGATGATACCCAACTTTTTCTTTACATCCCAAACCAATTCAGTGATGCCCTCGACGTGATGTCCCGTTGCCTGGAGGCGGTTCGGGTTTGGATGGGGAGAAACAGTCTCTGACTCAATCCTGCCAAGACTGAGTGGCTGTGCGTACAGGCATCTCGAATGAATCATTCTATTCCACCTTTAATGATGGGGGGTGAGGTGTTACCCCCCAGTCGATAGGGCTCACAACTTGGGTGTCCTCCTGGATTCACAGCTCAGTTTTGAAGATCATATAGGAGCCGTGACCAGGGGGGTTTTTGCCCAGGTTCACCTGGTGCGCCAGTTGCAGCCCTATCTGGACTGAGATGCCTTGCGCACAGTCACTCATGAGCTTGTGACCTCCCGGTTAGACTACTGTAATGCTCTCTACATGGGGCTGCCCTTGAGGACCACTTGGAGGCTTCAACTGATGCAGTATGCAGCCGTGCGAGTTGTGATGGGGGCTCCCCGATACTCCCATGTAACACCTCTGCTCCACGAGCTGCATTGGCTTCTGGTTGCCCTCCAGGTGACATTCAAGGTGCTGGTGATGACCTATAAAGCCCTAAATGGCTTGGCTCCAGGATATCTGAGGGAACACCTGCTGCCGGCATCAAGTTCCCTTTGTCCTGTGCACTCCCACAGGGAGGGCCTTCTCAGGGTGCCGCTGGCAAAGGATTGCCAGCAGGTGACAGCTAAGGGGAGGGCCTTCTCTGTGGGCATGCCTGCCCTTTGGAACCAGTTACCCGTAGAGCTCAGGACTGCCCCTGATTTTCGTTCGTTCCGCCGGGACCTGAAGACCTGGCTCTTTGAGCTTTTCGGCCAGGACTGAGAACTTTTAATTTTTAACCTATTGTAATTGGGTTTTTTAATTAGAGTTAAGGGTTTTAGATTTCAATTAAGGATAATTTAATTTATTTTAATTTGTTATTAACTTTTGTATTGTAATACTGTTTTAATCGCCTTGTGAACTGCCCTGGGTCCTACGGGAGAAGGGCGGTATATAAGTTTAATAAATAATAATAATAATAATAATAATAATAATAATAATAATAATAATAATGAAGAATTTTCTAATTTCCTAAGCTTTTAGCTAATCAGCTGCTCTTCACTGGAGAGTTTTAAAAAGAAGCTGGATGGTCAATTGTTATTGGTGTTCCAGTGGATGTTCCACTGAAAACTAGATGTCTACAATTTTAACACTATAATTGTATTGTTTGTGCATACTAATTATCATGCCCCAGCATATAATTTGTGTACATACTGTTGTTGCTCGCTAGCCCCATCTATTGGCCAGGGCCAAATACCTATCTGTATTGTTTGGAAACTGACCCGGCCCTTTAAGAGTCATCTTCCCAGCAACCCTCACTCCAAAAATAAGTGGATCCTGGGAGGCCAGACTCTGTTTCCTTTAGCATTCAGAAGGAAACAGAAGCCCCAGGAAGAATCCAGCCTAATCTGTGGCGCATGTTCATCCAAGGACAAAAATCTACATCCCATACACAAGCATCATGGTGAGATTTAGATTTATCTATATTCATTAATTGTTATGCTCACCATATTTTTAAATGGGTTCTTATTGTATGTATTTCTATTTTTCCCAGTTTCACCCATTTTCTTCCTTTAATAAAGCATCCATATTTATGCATATGGTCTGTTTTATTGGAGGATAGGTGGGTTTAGCTGCATGTCAGGCTGCAGACAGAGTAACTTGTAGTGAGGACAGAACACTAATAGCTGTCTTCAGATACAGAAATTCTGAAGTCTTCCTACCATTCTCTAATTTGTCTTTTAATATGTATTATTTTAAGGAAAAAATCCCCACTCTTCTGGTGAATTCATTTTTGGCTGCTACAATTGCAGCACATGGATTATTTTCTAATACAATTCCTGCTCATATGCGAGCTTATTGTATTTCCTTTTATGTCTTTTTTATTTTTCAATTTCCCTTCTTTGTTCATTATGGATATTTTTCTTTTGAAAAATATATAGTATACTATGTGGAAAAAAAGCATATTGTACAATGTCACTAAGCAAGATAGTTGTAGCTGTTTTACTTAACCTTCAAACTATGTTGAGGGTCCACTTTCTATTGGAAACAATATTTGAAGAGCCAGTACTGAAGGACTGAAACAGCACAGGCATGGTAAAATACAAAGCCATTCTACTGATATGAAAAGGAGAATTTAAAAAGTAAGGGGTAGATATTTTTATTTTATGATGCCCTTGTTTCTAGTTGTTAAACAAGTATGTTTTAGTACTAGTACTTTCTACCCAATAACTTGTTAAAACTCCTGTTTTAAGCCCCTTCAAAGAATGTAGTATAGCAGGGATCCCCAACTCCTGGTACATGGACTGGTACCAGGCTACAGCATACCAGCAACTGGTTCACCAAACAAGCAAAGCCCCATCCGCAGAGACTGAAATCCAAAATATGAAGACTTTACTATTTATATAAGAATAACACTAAGTAAAAAAGATTTTTTTTATCTAAAAAGTTGTTAAATAATTTTCAGATTTGATCATACACATGATCAAAAGCAATTCCAAATAATGATCCTATTTGACTCCATGCCACAAGTGATAAAATGCCACAAGTGATATTGATTGGGTGTCCTGTGTGACTGTCTGCTTTGAAACTCAGTTAGCGACCAGGAATAAGCCAATATTGCTCAAACTGCTAAATCACCACAATTCTTCTATTTCTTTATATATGGCAGGAAAACAGTTTTCATATAGAATGTGGGAGAAAACAGCTTGCAAATATATTCATGCAGACAGAAAGCTTTATTTCATAAAATTTGAGATAAACTACTTATGAATTCAAGGGTTTATGGTGCTGACTTAAACTAAAAAGCATGTTGATTTGAGCTGAAAAGACCTGTTATCTCTGAAATAAAATAGATGAATGAAAATTTGTCCTGATAATTTCATGATTAAGAATTTTGGATTGAAATATCTATAAAATATCTTCCCTGCTTTTTTAGTTACTTTTTCATTCTCTGGATACCTGTGATTTTTTAATCTATCTGTATTGGTTCCGATTAATAAGACAGTTCAAACAAAATTCAGACATTTTTTATCTAAAAAGTCTTAATAATGAAACGCAGCATCGGCACTCATGGATGGATGACAGAATCTGAAATCTCCTCCCCTAAGCCCATTGTATCATACACAATTTCCACCCTTATTTACATGTCATCAATCACATTATCCCATTAGTTTTACATATGAAGTTTCACTTCCCTTTCTGTGCGCGGCTATTTCTTTTCTTCTCAAAATAGCCATTTGACATTTCCCTCCCTTCTGTGATTCAAAGCGAAGCAGTTTAAACAACAGGCTGCCTCTTATATTGTCAGTGTAAAAACATGTCAATGTTTGCAGCATTGTCACTATCATTGTCATTAGACTCACAAAAAGAATGTGATCTGAAACAGTAGATTTATTATAAGGTAATAATATGAACTCTACATAGTCAGAATTCACAGAACTATTTGAGTCAATCACAGACATCTCTGAAGTTCAAGCTTGCATTCTTCCACAACAGCAGAAACCTGACTGAGTGGAAAAGTGGTAAATTTCCTTAAGAAGTTTGAACAAGAATGGGGAATTGATTTATCACATTTAACTGCTAACCAATTTCATCTGGATTTTTTTGGGAAGATAGACTGACTTTGGAGATTGGATTTATCATGTTTATTCAGAGAACAATTGTTAAAAGATAGTATTAAGAAAAAAAAACACCATGGATATTTGTTCCAAGATGAATCACTGCTATCTTTTGGGATGATTTGGGATAGATAAGAAGCCATGGTAAATTTTCTATGAGTTGATTGCAATAATAGCTTTTTAACAGAGGGTTTTGAAACTTTAATCTTTCCTTTCTTCTTATTGCTTTCCTGTTAACTATTTTCTCATTAATATGCTATACAGATGACATAAATACAACAAACTTGCAAATAGATTTAGTAGTTTAAACATTTTGGGGGCCTGGTTCATAAGGGGCAGGAAATTAATATTTATATTAATCAGTATTCAACTGGGGGGAGTAATATGTGTGTCTGTATTAGGTATTTTTAATGCACTTTTAAAACGTCTTTGTTTTGTATTTTTTTAATCTTTTTTAAAGAAAATTTTTGAAGTTTTGAATTTGTATTTTGTATTTTAACTTTTTTGAATAAAATAAAAAAATAACAATTCTTCATAAACAGGATAGAAGGAACTTTGTATTTTTTTAAAAAAATGCAAACATGGAGTAAGCAATATTAATAAATTCTTTTATAGATAAGAAAGATGTGTGAGGGATAGAATAAAAACAATAATTTAACATAGAACAAATTAACACTAATATATAATACCAAATGTATTTGAACTACATTATTTAATGGCTCTGAAATTCTAGAAGGAAAAACTGTAGAAATGAGACTTAAAATTACAACTGGATTTTAAACTGAAAGGCTAAAAAAAGTACAAGAAGTTATCCAAATATTTAAATAAATAGTCAATATTGTTGCATAGATGTATTTGGCTAGTTGGCCTAGATAAATATTTTACCTGGGAAGCAATAGTACTTGAGAATTCTAGCTTTTGCAGAAGCCATTCATAACAATATGGTCCTTATTACTGATTCTAAATTTCATTGAAATTTCATTTGAATCAAGATTTGAGAAAGTATTTTAAGTCTGAATGCAAGAATGTAATTATGCTTTTTATTCATTCATTCATGAATCCACCATTACTCCCAAAGTGTTTGAGGGCTGTTCCAAATATATACCGACAATGAACCATTTGCATTCTAGTACTCATTCCTTGCATAGGCATTTTGTTTATTGAGTTTAACTCACCACACTTACATGTACATAGGAGAAAAATGTAGTATATATATAGACAAAAAATTTTAAAAATTTTTTGCTCTATTAACTATCTGGGCTGGTGAAATGGGAATATAATTGTAGATTATTCTGGATTGATGTTTTGATAAATATTTCAATAGAAAATGTAAGTACTTGAAAAATTAAAGGGGATGTAGATGGAAATGTATGACAGTTGTCAATAATGTGCTCTCCTAGACCTTTATTTTAAAATCATTCAAATATGTTTATAGATACAGACTTATGACTGTTTAATGATGGTCTGGAATTACAATGGCCAGAAATAGTGCTTTATAGCCAGGAAAGCACTTTCAATGCACCACCACCACTGTGGTCACTTGATCATGATCTACCCTAGGTGCTTAGTAACCTGTTTATATTTATGACCGGTTGCCAAGCACTCTGCAATTAGATGATCACCATTTGCAATCTTCTGTGCTGGCTTCTCCAGAAAGTCAGTGGGAAAGCCAGCAGGAAAGGTTGCAAGCTGCTGCTGCCTACCATGAGAATTCCCTCTTGTCTCTGTGGGCTGGCTGAAAGGTCTGTCTACTGACCTGAATGCTGCCAAAGGAATTCCCTTCTGTGCATGGAAGGAAGCTGAACTCCTTTGGCAGGATGCAGAAACAGAGCTGAAATCCTGAAGATTTTACTTCCCTTCTTGTACCCCACCAAAGGAATTTCTTCTGTGCACAGAGGAGAGCTGAAATCCTTCAGAAGGCACTTCTTTCAACCAGCCTCTAGAGACAAGAGGGAACTGAGTGGAGAGGCAACATGGTAAGATAAGGAGTGTAGAGTGTCTCAGACAGTGGGGGAGGCCCAGCAAGAGCTGCACATGAGTCTGTTTAGGAGTTGAAAATACTGCTTGGACTTTGACATGGTTTTAGTCTCCTAAATGAAGAGGCAGCATGAAGAAAAAATGTTGGGTACTGTGGAGGGGGAGCTTGTAGGCCTGGTGCAGGCTACGTGCGAGTGTCTCCGCTCAGGGACTGAGAATCCTGAGGGTTCCTTGGTGCTCTCTGAGCTTAGTTGTTTTCTTACTGACATTTCATTACCCAAACTAAGTAATATCCAGTTTGGGTAATGAAATGTCTTCAAGAAAACAACCAAGATCAGACAGTACCAACAAGTCCTCATTTCAACCCTGTGCTACAAATATTCTCCTTTAATGGCTGATAATCCTTAGATTTCAGCAGGGAGGATTTTCAGTTCCTCAGCAGAGCCTCCTAGGGTCTCATCCATTCTTCTGAGGCATCCTGTGCTTCTTCCCTGGGGCTCAGTCCACTTAAGTACCCACAAAATCACTTAACCATAACCAGGAATGCTGTGGTTGTAGTTAATGAGAGAAGTAATCATATGGCCATCTCAGTTAATAACTATTTCACTCAATGCCAGAGATTCCTACTCCAGTTGTGATCATAAGAAAAGGACTACCTGTATATCATCTGATTTCTAAAAGACAAGTATTTTTAGAATGATGTTTTCTTTACTGTTATATAGTTCAGTGTTATAAATAATGTTTAAATAAATAGTATTTTGGGTGGGGAGATAAAAAAAGATATGATTTGATAAAATTGTTACTTCAGCTAATTCCACTGAAATGTCACAGTTATAGGCTTAAAAATTATGCTTCTCTATTAGGTAATAAAAAATCTTAATTTGCTAAAAATGGATCCTAAAATGGCTAATTTTAGAATATGTGCTTTGATAAAATCCAGCATAAAAAGTGGAATCTAAAAAGGGTTTTATTTAAATGTACAATTTTTAATATTTCAGGCATGAGTGCTGTATTAAAGTACAATAATACCCTATATATTTCTGAGCATTCATCATTCTGTTATTATTATTACTGCCAATGTTTTTAGTTCCATGTATCTTTATTACAGTCATACAGAACACAGCCCATGGTGGAAGTGTTGCATATATTCCATTCACTGTAGTTGAACCATGAAGAGCAGATGATGCCTTTGGTCTGGACCTTCATGTTTGCTGATTATAGTGATATATAAGTTCTGCTTCAGAAAAAATACAAATAGACTTTAAAGAATCTACAGGAGAATCATTTTTCTTTTTTTGCCAATCTCCCAATCTTTCTCCCAACTCTAGCCTGTTTCGCCTTTAAATAAATCACTGCATGGCACAATTTCTTCAGCATTACTTTCAATAAGTCAAATGTTTTCTTTATCTCTCAAGTATTGGCTTCTAATTCTGGCTGGAGTATTCTCCCTCACTTGCCTGTCTTGCACCCATCAACTGGCTTGAGATTCTATATAATTTACAGCTCTGGCCTTCTATGAAATAACATGGCTTTGTTTTATATGTCTTAGTTGGCAGGTGAGCTGGTCTAGTGATCATTTGGTCAAAGATCACTAAAAGAAAGTTAGCTATTTGGGGTTTTAGGATATTTACAGTGGTGTTATATTTATTTTATTTGTGTTAATGGGATGCAGAATGAAATGAAAAGTTCTATATGTATTTATGTGTACATTAGAATGCCTGTCCATCATCGCAGATACTGTCAGCCCCATTAGGCAGACTGGGAAATCAATTCCATAGGAAAGCTAACTGACTGGGTTGTACCATCTCTTCCTTCTTATAGTTCAGTGAATTAGGAGAAAATTTGTATGAGCCATTTCCAAATGTTACTGAACTGTTCTGGATATAAAAAATGGTTCAGCTCCTTTTGCCTAGCCTACAACTTTTGCATGTATCTGTCAAGATCATCTTCCTTACTCTCTACATATGTGTGGCTTTAAATGTGACAACCAGCACATTGAAGTGCACCTAGAAGCCAACTTGTAGCCAGCCCAGTAGGATTGCCCATCACTGTTCATGTCATATTGAACCAGCAATAGTTTCTAGAATATTTTCATATTCATTTTCAGTCCCATGCTTATTCAATCCTATGCATCTGTAAGGTGACCAAAGTGTAAGTGT
>JAKJMR010017033.1:135042-145454 GCA_024449315.1 Daboia siamensis
GAATAAGATTAATTACTAGATGCAAGTGGGGCAGTACAATCTTATTCAAAGGTAAAAATGGATGATCCCAAGCACCAGAGGCACTACCACCCACGACTGCATTGTGAGTGAACCATAACCTCAAGCCACAAGGACATGACTTCAATAGCACTGAAGTCCTCTTACCAATATTGATTGCCCCTGGCCATGGAGAAACAATGCTACATCTCATTCTCTCACAGCCTGCAGTCATTCCAGAATGTTATCATGATTGCTGGCATCAAAAGCTATTGAGAGATTAGGGACAACCACAATGGCTACACTTTCCCATCCCTGCTCATTTCCAGGCCATCCCCAAGTACAGCAAATGCTGCCTCTGCACTATGTCTCAGCCTACATTCACTTGCAAGTGGTCTAAATCAGTTTCTTCAAGGGCCCCACTGTAACCAAAACACAATCTCAACAACCTTTCCCCAAAGGGAAGATTGGAGACTGGACAAAAATTATCTAAAATAGTTGGGAAAGACCCTTGAGGAAGAGGCATGTCACTGCCTCTTCAAGGCCTGTGCCTCTTCTCTCATATATAGTATGCCACCTCCATTGCAAGTACCCAGCTGTCGGTCAGTTCATGCATGGCTTTAACCAAGCAACAGGCAGAAGATCTACAGTAATACACAGGCGGCTGGGTGAACAATACAGAGAATTCTGTCTACTTTCTCAGGACTCAAGTTTCAAACTTGTGTCAGAGCAAAATAGGTTTCTCCACTCTAGATTTTCAGGTTCTGCCCTTGTACAGCCTACCCTAAATAACAAGACAGTTACAAGAAAAAAAATAAAATAAATTGTTAAACACTTGAAGGCAACAAGATCTGGTGGTGGTTTTCAAATACAACAATCTGTATTTCCTTGCTCAGCACTTGAAATGCATGGGAAATACTTCTGGGCTTTTTTTTTTTTTAATTAACAAATAATACACTTGCTTTTTTATTGCTTAATGTCTTTATGGCTTTTTTAAACACCAGGCTCTTTAAACATTTACAGTAATATATCTTGTCACTGCCATACTTAAAACCAGAAGGGACCAAGGGTACTGGTGGGAAATAATAGCTGCTACAATGACATTTTGGTGTAATTCAGTCTAAATTTCAAATATTCCTCTTTCACATAATCAAGTAGTATGCAATATTTTTTTTTAAATGGCAACTATACAGTGGCTGAATTGGCACTTAGCATCAGTCCTTTTACAATATGCACAAAAGCTTCCAGCAGGGAATGTTTTAAGGGCCATCCTTTGAGAGCACAAACTCACGTATGTACAATCAGTAGACATCAAGGTTGCATCTCCAGCTACCATTGAGATGTTATTTAGCTAATGCACAAATGTTACAGTTAAGCAGTTAGCAATAAAAATGGAACAAGGTGTACACAGCTACACCTTTTTATTTGGGATAACCTCTATATGTTATAATATTGCATGAAATAAATTTAGCATGCAATTGTTCCTAATTAGGTGCATTTTTGCATTATAAAAATGCTGCCAAAGTCAAGTGCCCCTTCTTCATTGCTTTATTTACATAATGTCTGAGTGCATGCATACTCAGACTCTATTTTCTGAATAATTTTGAGTAGCATGGTACTGCCATCACTTTTGAATGCATGCTGGAATTGAATGTAGAGATTCATTAACTACAAGTAAGGTGAATTTGTCAGGAAGATTTTCTTTGGAAAATTTAGTTATGACAAACAAATTGCTCAAACCTGTTGGTGGTTTGTCCAAACATATATATAGAATCATCACATAAAAAGGAATAGTTATTAAATCTATGAATCCAGGATGCTGCTTCAGGTTAATCCATATGTTCTATTTTGCAAGTACTTGTAGGTCACCTGTTATTTGTGATAAAAAATGACGATACAAATAACATTGCAAATACTGTGTCAGAGGTTGTCTGAGTGAATGTTGAATACTACAGTTAGTGAAATGATGAATTTGAAATCTAGAAATACAAAATGATTAGAAATTAATTTGAGCTCAAGTTGAATAGTGTCAGGTATATCTCAAACAACATTTGACATTATCTAGTAGCAGATATTTGATGGCAAAAGCATATAAACAGCATTTTAACTGTTAACTTGCAGCCGAGTTTAGAATAATTAAAATGAATAACATTTGCAAAGTATTCAGGGATGCTTTAACAAAAATGAAATATTTTCCTTGCAACATTAAAATACCTCTGTACTTCAGTAGTCTAGTGCATTTATTTTGAAGATTTTGGTATAACTATATATTTTGGAGCCTTCTATTATCTATTTGCTTCATTGATAGCCCAATAGAAGTGCTGTTTCTCTGCTTTCTAATGTTTTGTACAGTCCTGTAAAATTCATTAATTGGCATACTATCAAATTGCTTTTTTGCAGTCACTTTTATGCTAAGACAATTTTTGAAATCTCAATGTTTGACAAGCAAACTTTTATTCTGTTCTAAAAGGTACGTTTGTCAAAAGGGGCATGTTCTTTTTTGTCTAAAAGTATACAGTATATAAGGGATGCAGTGGCTCAGTGGGTTAGGACGTTGAGCTTGTCGATCAGAAGGTCGGCAGTTTGGCGGGTCGAATCCTGAGTGCCGCGTAACAGAGTGAGCGCCTGTTACTCGTCCCAGCTTCTGCCAACCTAGCAGTTCGAAAGCACGTAAAAACGCAAGTAGAAAAATAGGGACCACTACGGTGGGAAGGTAACAGCGTTCTGTGAGCCTTTGGTGTCTAGTCATGCCGGCCACATGACCACGGAGACGTCCTCGGACAAGCGCTGGCTCTTCGGCTTTGAAACGGAGATGCACCGGCCCCTAGAGTTGGAAATGACTAGCACGCATGTGCGGGGGAACCTTTACCTTTACCTTTATATAAGGTGGAGCTGAACAGCAAGACTGACCCTTTGTGGCTTAGCAGAAGAATTTCAGTATGTATTCAGGACTACTTCTTTTATTCATATGTAATTACTAGAAACTTACTTCAGGAGAAAATGGCATAGGTTTGTTTGAGAATGCAAGCCTTCTTCGGTTTAGTATTTGATTTCTAGCTATACTAATTTAGCTAAAGTTGAAGCACTTTCTATTATAGGAGAGCTAGAATAATTTTTATCTATTCATATGAAAAGGATGTGGAAATCTAATTGTTACTCCTTTTCAGGAGAGACCCAAAATGCAAGTTTTGCTGGATTCCAGATTTGCATCTATCAAAATCAAACAGAAAATAAAGTTTCATTTCCATTCCTTTTCTTACCTTGTAAGACTGAGAATAGTAAAAGTGATATTGTGTACTGACTCAAGCTTCATCAAAATCTCCTTTTCAACTTATTTGTCACCTCTAACAAATGGCCCAATTTTTAGTTTACCAATTTGAAATATTTCCAAACTGAGTAATCACTAATTCTTCAATTCCTCAAAGGAAATTTTTCACTGAAAAAAGTAAAAGGGGACTAACTTACTTAAAACAATCACATATCCATTTATGTGAATACTGAATTCACAAAGATATACAGTTTGGCTGATCAGCCTTTATAAAATTGTCTTCAAACTGAGGAGTTTCTTCTCCCTATAAAATCAGCTTTCTTCTATTTCCAGATTAAAATGCTTTCCATCTACAAATTATCTAGTTGTTCAATAGGAACTTATGCTTAGCTATAAAATTTTGGAAGTAATTTTTCTAGTATTCCTGAGGAATAAGGATTATTTCAAATGATTTTTTATTTAAAAAATTGCCAATACCTAAATCCTTAAAAAGATGCATTTCTGTCTTGGTTGGTTTTTAATCATTTTTTAACTCAATTGCCCTAAATGTAACTGAGTTAAACAGAAGGTATATTTCAATAGCAAGAATAGACATATTTTGTCACAGCAATATAACTATGTAAGAATTGTTATCTGTGCTGCAGATATGCTTAATGGACTGTGAAAATAACTTTGAGAAGCAGGAGAAAGAGATCCAGCCTAGACAATGGTCTAATAAACAAAATCTGAGCCCACACCAGACATGTAATTTGAAAAAGTACCTTAATTGGGGCTTCACCTCCCCAATCTCTGGAATGTAAATGCATGGGAGAGGAGATGTGCTTTTGGTCTTACAAGATTCCTTTACTCTCTAGTCTTTCAAGAAAAGTAGTATTAATATTCATTATTTTGGTTTCTTGATCTGACTGTCTTTAATGCTGACAGTATGGTTATAAGTGCAGATTAATTTACTGCATCCTGATGCTAAGTATGTCATATTCTAAGAACCAATGTGGTGCTGTGATTAAGATACTGGACTAGGAAAGAGTAAACTAGTTATAGGGAGTTCACTGAAACTTTGGACCAGTCACTCTTTCTTGCTCAGTCTATATCACAGACTGAGGACAAATGCAAAGTGGAGGAGTATTAACACTATCTTTAACTCCAAGAGGAAAGGTGGTCCATTGAAGTTGGGCATCTAATTAATTCAAATAAATAAATTTAGCAAACAAATGGCATTCCCTCTGCTAGAGAAATCTTGGGATTCTTCTTTTCCTTCCTATCTTATTTGTGACTAATAATGCAAATATTGTATTTAATTTATTTGTGTTGTCCTGTGTTTAATAATAAGTATTTTCAATAAATTATATTGAAGTGTGGACTGTGCTCTATCTCAATATCACTGGCAAAATATGTTCCTTGTCTGCTGTCTCTCAAGAGGCAGAGGAAAAACTGTATTCATTTTTCTTTTATTTCAAAATATAAAAATCAAGAGGAAGTAAGAGGAAATAATACAGAAACATTAAAAAAGAGACTTTAAAAAATACACCCCAACATCTAAAACTGACTGTCAGGACCCACCCCAATCCACATCTTATGTAAGAAGAACTCTTGGAGACAGGATTGTCGAAGCAGGAACTTTTACTAAAACATGATTGACAGTGGATAATCTAGACAGGATCTGGAAACTGTCGCAGATTGATACTTTTAAAGTGTTCCCGAGTAAAAACCCCTCCCCTCAGTCCATTTGGTCAGTCCCAGATCAATTAAATTTCATATGTCAGAACCCTTCATGGGAAAAGGAATTTTCCATGCATTTACAACATCGTTGCTTCTCCCCTTCAAATTCTATTCGGAGATACAAACCAGAATCCCCCCCCCCTTTCTTTGTTCTTCTCAGTTCAAAGGTTCTTTCCCTGGTCTTTGATGATGGCCTCCAGGCAGGCTGAATAAACAATCTTGCATCTAATGAATAGGGATGGCCAATTAACATCTCCTCTTTCCCTCCTTGGGAATGGCAGAATCCAGTAAAGGATGAGATTTAGGTTTGCACAGATAGGGGTTTAGGAATGAAATATAAATGGATTCTGACACTGACATTGAACCCATTCTCATGAGAATACCATACTGTTATGTACTGAAGTAAATTATATGGGCCATTATAATTGAATAACAGCTATGTTGTCTGAAAGTTAATTGCCTGTCTGCAAGTTTGCAAGCTTGTATTTTTGGGCGGGAGAACTGCTTAAATTTCATTGGCCGCTGCCTATCAGCAGTCGTATAAATAGATGTCAAGACGGCTGTTAGAGCCACTTATGTGTTAACCTAATAAAAGTTTTGTTACTTTCACCTTTGCCTTGTCAATGCCTCCAAAAAAATCCCAGTATTTAATACATACCTTATTTAAATTGTTTAAAAACAGTTTATATAATCAACTCTGCTGGCTGTATATGGAAGTCATCCAAAGTAGCTGAGATATTAAATATAAAAGTGCTTATGGTGGAAATGCCAATTCAGGTCCTTGCTCTCTAATTACTACACTAATACTACAAAAAATGCTCAGTTATTTTACTTGTATGAGCAAAACAAGCTGAGTTTTGGTCAGGTTAAGTGACCAGGTTCTTCAGGACCAGAGTTCAATTTCAACTATAGTTTCCTTTTCATTCTTATTACTTTTGGAATAGCACCCAGCTGCAAGGTTACATATCATTCACCTCTTCTTTCCATGATTGGAAAAATTAGTAAATTTTAATTACTTGAAGGAATTAATGGGAAAGAACACAGTATATATTAGATCACCTATCTACTGTATAGAGCAGACATGTCAAACACAAGGCCCGGGGGCCGGATCCGGCCTGCGAAGTGGTTTCATGCAGCCCGCGAAGCCATCCTGGAAACAGTGAGGGAACGGCCCCCACTGCCTTGGCCCTGGCCCAGAGACCCTCCTCCTGCCAGAGACCCCCAGATCTGTTCCACTCCTGCCCAGTCCCCCATAGGCACCCTTGATGCCAATGATGTAGAGCTGGCCACGCCCACCTAGTAGACCATATGCGCTCTAGCCATGCCTACCCAGTAGGCCACGCCCACCCTGGCCCCACCCACCCGGCCCCCTGAGGGCAACCGCCATGCTGATGCGGCCCTCAGTGAAATTGAGTTTGACACCCCTGGTATAGAGTGTGTGAGGCATTTAAAAATACATCAACTCCATGCAATTGACATTAACAACTTGCAATAATAATATGTCTGTCAAGCCAAAGGCATACTTTTTAGTAAATTATTTAATCAAAGAGGTTATACCAACTTTGCTCTCATTATTGAGAAGAGAAATATAAGTTTGAATTGGCTGCACAGTTGCTAGTACTCTTTAAATAATACTGTTAAAAACCTGTGCAGAACCCCCACCAAACATGAAACTAACTAAACAAAAAGTTATTATTCCACATGGATTTATCTATACCTAAAAATATTTTTTACAATAATCAGAAATAGAACTCCCCCCCCCCCATCAAGAACTGGGGGAATATTCAGAATATAGGCTGCTTTCTTTCTTTCATGTATTTTCCTTTTCCAAACAATGATTTCTTTCACTCTGTTGTGGGCTTTAAATTCCCTTTTAATATTTACTGCATCTGTACTGCAAGAAACATGAATTTGTATTTGCTTGCTTATTTTTTTGGGAGAAAGTCTTCAAATATCTCATACCAAATTTCTCATGGATACCCCTATATGAGAATATGAGTGAAAAATTTAACAAACAAAATTTACATAAGAATATTTATAGCACAAATTGTGGGATACGGAAATGTGAAAATGTGCACTCTTCTGTTTCTAATAAAATGTATACAAAGACAGCTTGTAAGCTAGATACTCTTGCACACTTATGCGAATGAAAGAATCTTTACAGAAGGCTACTGAACACACTGCAATGTTTCTTCATAATATCTGTTTGTGGTGAGATTGAAAGGAGACTTTCAATGTTTTTCTTCCCTGTCTTCTCATACTACATGTTGAATTAAATATCCAAGGGATGGGGGGAGACAGTTCTTATGGACTTTCTGAAGACAGGTTATGCAACAGGTTCAGCAATAAGGAAACAATTCTTAAGAACTAATATTCTCCTACTGTAAAATCAGAGCCAGTTTGGAGTAGTTGTTAAGGCACTGCAATAGAAACTGGGATTTTGTGAATTCTAGTCCACCTGAAGTGGAAAACCAGCTGGGTGATCTTGGGCCAGTCCTCCCTCAGTACTAGGAAGGAGGCAAGGGGACATCATATCTGAAAAACTTTGCCAAGAATATTGCATTAGTCCAGGCAGTTACCAGAAGTCAACACTAACTATGTAAAAGGCACAAAATAAATAAAAATCAGAGACTTCCTCTAGTTACCTAGTCTACTTATGCCTGTTATCAGAAACTGGGATATTTATACAATAAAGTTAATTTTCAGGCTTCTTTTCATCTGTCTTCTCAGTTGAGTCCTGCCCAAAAATCGTCAAAATACAGCTACTTATGCTTGCCTTTCACAATGACTGAAAAAGAAAGCTTAGGGCTCCTTGGGCTAAGACCCTTGAGGTCACTGGAAAGAACTTGGAAAAGCATGGAAGTGACCATACTGGTACCTAGGCAAGATGTCCCAATTTTCCCTTTCCAATAGAAATTTGTGATAAAAAAATGTAACTTGACATGGGTGTTAAATATCTCCAGATTCTCAATTTTGAAATCCCTTTCAGTAGCACTGTAAATAAAATTCCTTACATATTATGGGTAGTAAGAAATGTGAGTGAAAAGGGGTAGTAGTAATATTTGAGTACTGATCAGTATTGCAAGAATAAAGAGGAACAAATCCCATTTTTTAAAACTTTGCAGTACTCCTCTGCTTAGTCCAATCCAAATGTATCTCAAAGAAATTATTTGGAAGAATAGCTTTGTTGTCATTGGTGAGAGTCTTCCTTCCAGCTATCTAACTCAGGTTATGTGTGGAGTTTTTCATTTTTGGCTTTTAATATTTTGGTCTTCTGAATTTAACTTTAAGATGGCTGCTTCAGGCTTTAAAAATGCAGAGTAATGTACAAAACCACACATTTCTGCCCATTATAGAATATGAAATGAATGTTTCCTGTGGTGGAAATAAATAGGATGGTCACCCACAGTTTCCATTGATTTAAATTCTACAGTAAATTCATGGGAACTGCAGCTGCTTAGAGACTTTGAAATCTGGTCACTGTTCAAGTCCCATTGGTCATAGCCTGCATTTGCCAATTGAAGTGCTTAACCTTAGGTGCCCAGTTTGAATCCCCCCCTTTATTGCTTACATGATCACAGGAGTTCATTTCATTGTCAAAAGCCCACTATTCAAAAACAGCCATGCCACCTTGAAGTTAAGCTGTATGTCTAAAAATCTAAACTTCTTTCATTCTACAAGGGAGAAACTAAGATACGGAATCTTACAAAACATCAAATACTGGTGAATTAGGGAACTCTTTGTATTTAAATTCTTTTATAATAATAACCAGTTGAGGAGAATTATAATCAGAATTCACATCTCATTGTGCCAATAAGTTTGTGGACTTCTGTAACTGCTCTCTTGGACTTCTTTTGTGATGCCACTGTAGCTTTACCTTAAAAATAGACTTGCTCCAAGTTTCTGTGAAATGCTATGTGACTGTGCTTATCCCTAAATCTAAAACTAACTTTAGCTAAACTTGCAGCAAAATATTTTTAACAAAAGGGATTACTTTGGGAAGTAGAATAGTAAATTATACAGTTGGAATCTTTATCCTTTGATTATGTAGCTGACTGAACAAATGTATTTTGATTCATTCGGTTCTAATTTAATTCCTCTTCGCAAATGACTTGATAGCTGACCCATTTTTTTATGGCTAGTACCTCTGGGAAAACAATTTTTTTTTTTAAAAAAAAAGTATATTCTTTTAAAATGCAGTCATACTTGTTAATCATGACATTTTATAATTCATGTTCCAAGCCTTTGTTTTAACAAAAAATAGGAACAAAAGTTATGCAAACAGATGAAGCTTTCAGATATTCTCTTAAAATTATTGAACTTTTACTCAGTTTCAATAGTGGAGCCATGGAAAACTGTGTTCCTTCTTATTTTATAAATTGCTTTATGTTTTAACATTCTGCAAATAAGAACTTTAAATAATGCTTCATTTTTCTTCTATATGCAAGCTTTGTTTAAGGCAGGTTTGGCTTTCTTCAAAAAAACTGAATGAAATCATTTTGAAATATTACACTAGCTAATAGAAATTATGAGAAACTATCACTCTCTCCATGTGTGCGTGGCAATTTAATGTCCAAAAATGCTATTCTAGAACTATACTACTCAGAAGTCAATCCCCATTTAGTGTAACTAGAGAAGAAAGCATAGCATTACAATCTGGATGCTGAAACCCATCCACGTATTTTGTTATCCTGAACAAACTGGGTTACATAAACCTTATACAACAGCTTAAATTTATGCTTAAGAGCTATGATTCAAAATACAGTTTGGTTATCTTGACATATTAGGAAAGCATGATCTCCTGTTTCTGCTAGCTAATTTCAATTGGCTGCAATTCCAAGCTTTATTTATTGCCTACCCTATGCATATAAACAGATGCTATGATTGGCATCTGTAGAGACAAGACATTGATAAGGGCTGGCAATGTTGTTATATGGCTCATTTGAGAAGCCATGGAATAATTATTAATGGTGTCTTCATACTTTTTCAAACTTGGTAGTTCCTTGATTTATGGATGATGTCTCATCGGGTGTCACAATTCAAACAACAGCTTTTACTCTGAGTTTTAGAGTGCTTTATATTTTATATATGTATTTAGTGCTATCAGTATACATGGCAGTACTCAGAGCGCTGTTCTATGATTTGAAAAACTTAGGCATCTATAATTCAGCCAAATGGAAGCAACAAAGCAGAGAGGGAAAAGAGAAAAGGATTACATACTTTAATCCTTTAAAAATAATGTTCTGCACTCTTCATGCTTATGGGCCTTTCCATTTTCCATGTGCCTGCCTTCCTTGCCTGTTTGTTTGTTTATCTCTATTCCATCTTTATTTAGTATAACTTCAGGTGTCATACATAATGCTCCTATCACCTATTCTGAGAGAGAGAGAGAGAGAGAGAGAGAGAGAGAGAGAGAGAGAGAGAGAGA
>JAKJMR010017033.1:145464-197851 GCA_024449315.1 Daboia siamensis
AGAGAGAGAGAGAGAGAGAGAGAGAGAGAGAGAGAGAGAGAGAGAGACTAGCCCAGAGCCATTGAGTTGATTCACACTCTTCTGGTTTCTAGTTCCTACATTTACTACAGCTTTTTTTAGTGTAGTACTGCATATACTTTCTCACGCAAGTAAGTGTTTATGAATACTTTTTGTTATGTATTGAGCTTTTGGGAAGACCTTATCACATGTACGCTGGAACGCTAATGTTTCTCCAGCAACACAGGTGGGACTTTCCAGTCAGGGCTGCAGTCAACTTGGCGGGAGTGATGGGTTCAATCTGATTGGTTGTCCAGACTATGTGAAACTATATAAAGACTGCACGGATACCCCTAACCCTCAGTACAGTTAAAGTTATGAATAAAGCAACTATTCTTCTGTACTCATCTGCCTGGTGTCTTTCCTGCTCGTCCGAACCCGAAACATAACACTTTTGATTGTGGTTGTTCAGCTTGTGGTGAAATAGTATTCAGAGGTGGCATTTATGTTTTCAAAATTAAAAGATCATAAATACACTTCATATTGCAGTGACCTACACTATATATTAGTGAAAAATAGATGCTAGGAACCATTTCTTTATTTTATTAGTTAAGCTTATTTTGAAAAGATATTGTTTTACCTCCTAAGATGTCTCATTAAGCCTTATGTATCATATTTTCTTTCTCTTCTAAATATTGTAAACTACAGATCTTCAACACTACGTATTTTGAGAAAGCCTGCCATATCAAAAAATACTTTGGGTATAAAACAAGATTACTCCAAGAAAGAACTTTTAAAAAACTTCCAAATTTTTAACAAGCCCATTTTTTTCTTTCTACTTTTATTATTAATGTTTTCTAAAAATAGAAAATTGGCTGAGCATGAATTTATGAATTAGCAAGTCTATTATAATGATGAATGGAAACTACCATTTAAAATCTGAATCATTCATCAGACTAGTCAGTATGTCAGATGGCATAAGAATGCATGAATAATGTTTAGTATTTTTTACCTGATTTTTATAATGGCCTGAATTATGTACCAAATGTAGCTAAAGAAATCATACTGAATATAAAATAATTTACAGGTAGGGACAGCCAAAGAAACAAAAACATAGAATAGATCATAAAAAAATCAGAGTTCTCACTTGAGACAAAAATGACCAAACTGGAATTATCTTACTTCAGATACATTAGGTAAAGGTAAAGGTAAAGGTAAAGGTTCCCCCGCACATGCGTGCTAGTCGTTTCCAACTCAGATACATTATGCAAAAACTAATCTCCCTGTAGAAGGCTGTTATGGTAGGAAAGGTGAAAGGAAAGGGAAGAAGGTGAAGAGAAGCAAGGAGAATGGAACTTAGTTGCAGTGGCAATGAGTGTACTGTTGGAAGACTTGAAAGACTAGGTTAAGGATAGACAATCATAAAGAAAATATTTTTGTTGTTGTCCCATTCTTCTATTGCCCTCAATCTTTCCCACCATTAGGCTCTTCTCCAGTGAGTCCTTCCTTCTCATTAGGTGGCCAAAGTATTTGAGTTTTAGCTTCAAGATCTGGCCTTCTAAAGAGCAGTCAGGGTTGATCTCCTCTAGAACTGACCGGTTTGATCGCCTTGCAGTCCAAGGGACTCGCAGGAGTCTTCTCCAGCACCAGAGTTCAAAGCCTCAATTCTTTGGCGCTCAGCCTTTCTTATGGTCCAGCTTTCACTGCCATATATTGCAAGTGGGAAGACCATAGCATTGACAATACGCACTTTTGTTGACAGGATGATGTCTCTGCTTTTTAGTGTGCTGTCTAGATTTGCCATGGCTTTCCTCCCCAGGAGCAAGCGTCTTTTAATTTCTTGGCTACAGTCCCCATCTGCAGTGATCTTGGAGCCCAGGAAAATAAAATCTGTCACTACCTCCATTTCTTCCTCATCTATTTCCCAGGAATTGAGAGGGCCAGATACCATGATCTTGGTTTTCTTAATGTTAAGTTTCAACCCAAGTTTTGCACTCTCCTTCTTCACACGTAACACGAGGCTCTTTAGTTCTTCTTCACTTTCTGCCATTAGAGTGGTATCATCTGCATATCTTAGGTTGTTGATATTTCTTCCGGCAATCTTAATTCCAACTTTTGATTCATCTAGCCCTGCCTTTCTCATGATGTGCTCTGCATATAAGTTAAATAGGCAGGGTGACAGTATATAGCCTTGCCAGACTCCTTTCCCAATTTTGAACCAATCACTGGTTCCGTGTCCAGTTCTCACTGTTGCTTCTTGGCCCACATATAGGTTTCTCAAGAGACAAATAAGATGGTCTGGTACACCCATCTCTTTAAGAACTTGCCACAGTTTGTTATGATCCACACAATCAAAGGCTTTAGCATAGTCAATGAAGCAAAAGTATATGTTTTTCTGGAACTGTTTAGCTTTCTCCATGATCCAGCGTATGTTGGCAATTTGATCTCTAGTTCCTCTGCCTCTTTGAAATCCTGCCTGCATTTCTGGTAGTTCTCGATCCACATACTGCTGAAGTCTAGCTTGTAGGATTTTGAGCATAACTTTACTAGCATGTGAAATGAGTGCAATGGTGCGATAGTTTGAACATTCTTTGGCACTGCCTTTCTTTGGAATTGGAATGTAAACTGACCTTTTCCAATCCTGTGGCCACTGTTGAGTTTTCCAAATTTGCTGGCAAATTGAGTGTAGCACTTTTACTGCATCATCTTTTAAGATTTTGAATAGCTCAGCTGGAATACTGTCACCTCCACTAGCTTTGTTGTTGCTCAGTTTTTCTAAGGCCCACTTCACTTCACATTCTAGGATGTCTGGCTCGAGGTCAGTGACCACCTCATTGTGATTATCAGGGATGTTAAGCTCATTCTTGTATAGTTCTTCTGTGTAATTTTGCCACCTCTTATTAATCTCTTCTGCCTATGTTAAGTCCCTGCCATTTTGGTCCTTTATCATGCCCATTTTTGCATTAAACGTTCCCTTCATCTCTCCAATTTTCTTGAAGAGATCTCTGGTCCTCCCTATTCTATTGTTTTCTTCTATTTCTTTGCACTGTTCATTTAAGAAGGCATTCTTATCCCTTCTAGCTATTCTCTGGAATTCTGCATTCAATTGGGCGTATCTTTCTTTTTCTCCCTTGCCTTTTGCTTCCCTCCTTTCCTCAGCTATTTGAAAAGCTTCCTCAGACAGCCATTTTGCTTTCTTGCATTTCTTTTTCTTTGGGATGGTTTTGGTTGCTACCTCTTGGACAATGTTGCGAACCTCTGTCCATAGTTCTTCAGGCACTCTGTCTATCAGATCTACTTCCTTAAATCTATTTGTCACCTCTACTGTATATTCAACAGGGATATGATTTAATTCATACCTGAGTGGCCTAGTACTTTTTCCTACTTTCTTCAGTTTAAGCCTAAACTTTGCAATGAGAAGCTCATGGTCTGAGCCACAGTCAGCTCCTGGTCTTGTTTTTACTGACTGTATAGAGCTTCTCCATCTTTGGCTACAGAGCATATAGTCAATATGATTTCTGTGTTGACTGTCTGGTGATGTCCATGTGTAGAGCCGTCTCTTGGGTTGTTGGAAAAGAGTGTTTGCTATGACCATCGTATTCTCTTGACAAAATTCTATCAGCCTGTGCCCTGCTTCATTTTGTACTCCAAGGCCAAACTTGCCTGTTATTCCAGTTATCTTTTGGCTTCCTACTTTAGCATTCCAATCCCCCATGATGATAAGGACATTGTTTTTGGGTGTTAGTTCTATAAGGTGCTGTAGGGCTTCATAGAACCGGTCAATTTCATCCTCTTCAGCACTGGTGTTTGGGGCATAGACTTGGACTACTGTGATATTGAATGGTTTGCCTTGGATTCGAACTGAGATCATTCTGTCATTTTGAGGATTGTATCCCAGTATTGCTTTTCCTACTCTTTTATTGACTATGAAGGCTACTCCATTTCTTCTGAGGGATTCTTGCCCGCAGTAGTATACCTGATGGTCATCTGAATTAAATTCACCCATTCCTGTCCATTTTAGTTCACTGATACCTAAGATGTCAATGTTCAGTCTTGTCATCTCTTGTTTGACCATGTCCAGCTTTCCTTGATTCATGGATCTTACATTCCAGATTCCTATCGAGAAGAAATCTTTACAGCATCGGACTTTCCTTTCACCACCAGACACATCCACAGCTGAGCGTCCTTTCGGCTTTGGCCCAGTCGCTTCATTCTTTCTGGCATTACTAGTACTAGCTCTCTGCTCTTCCCCAGTAGCATATTGGACACCTTCTGATCTGAGGGGCTCATCTTCCAGCGTCATATCATTTTGCTTTTTGGTACTGTCCATAGGGTTTTCATGGCAAAGATACTGGAGTGGGTTGCCATTTCCTTCTCCAGTGGATCACGTTTTGTCAGAACTCTCTGCTATGACCTTTCCGTCTTGGGTGGCCCTACACGGCATAGCTCATAGCTTCATCGAATTACACAAACCCCTTCGCCACGACAAGGCAGTAATCCATGAAGGGGAGAAAATATTTATGTTGTTCCTGTTTGATGGTATATAGTTTTTAAAAACCTGTAGGCAGAAAAAAAATGGAGTCAGACAGAAAGCAATACTAATATGGAAGTGACTGAAGTCTCTTGGTTTGGGTTTGGGTTTTGACCTAGAAATTCCAACTGGGCTACAATTTATTCCTTAACACAAAATGGCACATTTCTTTCAAATTTGTACCAAAGCCCAAAGAAGATTCAGCTGCTTTATTCTTACTTTATTATCAACCTTGTACACTGCCACAATCATGTAACTGTCAGCAATTGAAACATCCATTGTATACACAATATACACAGGTATAAACCTCAACATATCCCTTACTTCCCTTAAGGACGGGCCCAATTGTTGGGACCCCGAGAGCTGGCTGGGCTTAGATAGGGGCCTCTGGTGGAAATGCATTAAGAGGCCCCTGGTATGTTTTTTAGCCGGTTGTTTTAAAGGGTTAGGGAGGGGGGGAATGGGAGGGAGGGGAGGAAATTGGGGTGTGTTTCATCAACCGGCTGTCAGTCTGGGCCTACAATAGTTCCCGGTGAGATGGGTTTGGGAGCATGGGCTTTTGGTTCCATTGGTATTGGGGTCGGGTTGCAAATCCCGACGACGATTGGGAATGGTAGCAGGTGGTTACACGGAGGGCCGCATCAATATCTGGGACCGCGCCCCCGCTGTCTTCGAGCGGTGGCGTGTTCCGACCCTCCGGTTAGTACCCTTTTATCTGGGGGTGAGTGGGACCAGGATCCTGAGCTCAGACTTGTGTATTTTAATGTCAGATCCATTGTGAACAAGGCTCCCCTCATCCGGGAATTCATCGAGGAGGAACACGCGGATCTGGCATGCATTACGGAGACCTGGTTGGGCCCAGAGGGCGGTGTCCCTCTGATTGAATTGTGCCCTCCAGGTTTCTGTGTGCTACACCAGCCTTGGGCTCAGGGCAGGGGCGGTGGGGTGGCGGTGGTTATATAAGAGACCTTATGTCCACGGGAGACCACCATTGTCCAGATAGGCGGGAGTGAGTCCCTCCTCATGAGATGTGGCCCTCGGGCTCAGTTGGGCCTGTTACTAACATACCTGGCGCCCAGCTGTGTGGCAACGGCCTTGCCTGAGCTACTCGACACCCTCTCAGGGTTGTCGGTGGAGTTTCCCAGACTCATAGTTCTGGGCGACTTCAACCTACCTTCCCTGGGAGAGTCGTCAGAGTTAGCTTGGGAGTTCATGGCTTCCATGGCAGCCATGGACCTGACCCAAGTAATTCAGGGCTTGACTCATGGGGCAGGTCACACTCTTGACCTGATTTTTCTATCTGGGCAATGGTTGGATGATTTGGGAGGGGGCTTGCCAACTATTGTCCCCCTGTCATGGTGCGATCATTATCTCCTGTGGCTGGTCTTCCGCTATGTCACCCCCCGCCACCGGGCTGTGGAACTGACCAGGTGTTTCCGTCCCAGGTGCCTAATGGACCCAGAATGGTTCCAGATGGTGCTTGGGTCCTTACCTATCTCCCTCACTCACAGCCCGGTTGATGCCTTGGTGGATGCCTGGGAAAGGGCGGCCACCGAGGCACTCTACCGTGTTGTACCCTTGGGACCCCAGACCTGGCACAGATCCCGTTGGGCCCCATGGTTTTCTGTGGAGCTCTGGGAGATGAAGTGTCGGAGATGGGGTCTAGAGAGCAATTGGAGGGCCACCCAGTCTGAATCTGACCGATTGTGGCTAAGAGCCTTCACAAGGTCTTACCTCGCTGCGATGAGGACAGCGAAGTCTAATTACTTCGCTGCCCTCATCGCGTCCACAGATAATTGCCCAGCCGCCCTGTTTAGAGTGACTTGCTCTCTCCTTGAGGGAGGAACCCTTACAGGGGCGGGCTGAGGAGTTTAGTCATCATCTGGTGGACAAAATCGCTCAGATCTGGACCGGTTTGGACTCTGACTGGGCAGAGTCTGACATGGAGGAATCGAGCGGTCTTGAGCATGTTATCTAGATTGAGTTCGACCCCGTTTTCCCTGACGACGGGGACAGGATCATGAGGAGACTGAGCTCCACCACTTGTTTACTGGACCTGTGCCCCTCCTGGCTGGTTTATGCGGCCCGGGAGGAGACACAAGGCTGGTTCCAGGCAGTAATAACTGCTTCCTTGAAGGAGGGTATCTTTCCTGCCGCCTTGAAGGAGGCGGTGGTGAGACCCCTCCTCAAGAAGCCTGCCCTGGACCCGGCTGTTTTAAATAACTACCGTCCGGTCTCCAACCTTTGGTTCTTGGCGAAGGTTGTTGAGAGTGTGGTGGTGCATCAACTTCCTCTGTTCTTGGAGGAAACTGATTATCTTGACCCGTACCAATTGGGTTTCAGGCCCGGGTACAGCACGGAGATGGCATTGGTCACACTGGTGAATGATCTCTGGCGGGCTCGGGACAGGGGATGTTCCTCTGTCCTAGTCCTTTTAGACCTCTCAGCAGCTTTCGATACCATCGACCATGGTATCCTACTGTGGCGTCTCAGGGGGTTGGGAGTGGGAGGCACTGTTTTACAGTGGTTCTCCTCCTCCCTCCTGGGCCACTCGCAGTCGGTGTTGACGGGAGGGCAGAGGTCCGCCCCACGGTCTCTCGTTTGTGGAGTCCCTCAGGAGTCAGTCCTCTCTCCCAGTTGCGGCCCTATCTGGACCGAGATGCCCTACGCACAGTCACCCATGCACTCGTGACCTCCCAGCTAAACTACTGCAATGCTCTGTACATGGGGCTGCCCTTGAGGACCACTCAGAGGCTTCAACTGGTGCAGAATGCAGCCGCGCGAGTTGTTATGGGAGTTTCCCGATAGTCCCGTGTAACACCTCTTCTCTGTGAGCTGCATTGGCTTCCGGTTGCCCTCCGGGAGAGATTCAAGGTGCTAGTAATGACCTATCAAGCTCTAAATGGCTTGGGTCCAGATTATCTAAGGGAACACCTGCTGCTGGCATCAACTTCCCATCGTCTTGTGTGCTCCCACAGGGAGGGCCTTCTCAGGGTACTGCCGGTTAAGAAATGCCGGCAGGTTATTCCCAGGGGAAGGGTATTCTCTGTGGGCGCACCGGCCCTATGGAACCAACTTCCCACAGAACTCAGGACTGCCCCTGACCTTCGCTCATTTCGCTGGGACTTGAAAACCTGGTTCTTCGAGCTGTTTGGCCCAGACTGAGGGGTTTTATTTAATTTAATTTAATTGGGTTTTAGTTTAACTTCAGGGACTGTAATTTACTTAATAGTTTTAACTGATTTTAATTTTCTATGCTATGTATTTTAATTTTCCCTGTAAATCACCCTGAGTCCGATGGGAATAGGGCGGTATATAAATTTAAATAATAAATAATAAATAAATAAACAAAAGTAATAAATAGCTACATAAAATAATGGTGGAAATAAATAGGAGTGGTAGAGTACATTAAATCAATAGAATGCCCATTGAAATAATTCAATTTCCAAGAGTTATACAAATAACAGAAGGAGGGGATGAGTCTGAACTCCAAGGGGAAACTATTTCAAACTGACAGTGCCACCAAAGAAAAGCAACATCTAATGCTAGAACCCTTTTACCTCAAATTTGGTTCAAGCAGATGATCCTATAGGTAATCCAGATGACAAGCCTTGAGAGCTTTATAGGCCAGCACCGAACAGGTTCCAAACAGTCTAAGTACAACCAGGTGTAAACTACAGTGAAGTAGTACATCTAGGTAGACTATAATTAATTGAGCACAACTGGTTGCACTTGTATGAAGTCCACAGCAATTCTGAATCCTTTGTAGAGTGCCCAGCCTTACAGCTTAATTGCTGCTCCACTATGAACAAAAAATAGGTGATTTAGCAATGCACTTTCTAGAGAAACTTGACACCAGAGGATCTTCCAAAAAAAGAGAATTGAAAGGAAAGTCTGGCAACATAGGAAAGAGGGAAATCTCTCTGCAACAGATCTTTTTAGTGGGGTAGAAGACTAGCCCTTCTACTGAAATTAAAAGAAAAATTGAGACCAAGCATTCATATCACATCATATCCTTGGATGCTAGTTCTCCCGTAGCTTACAACAATTCTTTTGTCATGCCAAAGAAACTTGATGAGCCAAGGAGAAAGTTGAAAGTTTATTGTTATATAAAAATCCTCTTAAAGACTGAAGGGACCAGAATATAATCTTTTATGTATAACCCAGCTATTGTTCATTCTTGCCTGCCTGCTTTCTGTACCTCACTTTGGTGTAACTTTAAATGTGCTGCTCAAAAAGAGAAAAAGCTTCCATGTAACTTTAGGTGTACTGCTCAAGGAGAAAAGCTCCTGGCTGCATGCCAGCAATTGTGTATTCAGAGTGTAGAGTTGTAACAAGCTGTGCTTAACTTGATAGATAAAGAAATGTGTATTTGGATGAAAAGAAATCTTTAGCTGCACAAGAATTGTCAGCATGAGTTGTCTGAAACAGTTCCTTTAATGGCTTTATCATCTCAAACTGTAGATTTTTATAATACACAGCAGTCAAACCATCGGTGCCTGGTGCTTTACCTACTTTTAACTGTTTAATTGCCAAATATATTTCTTCCTCAGTTATCAACTGATTCATTTCTTCTTTTTGCTCTTGCGTAAGAACCGGAATATTAAAGTCTTTTAAATATAAATCAATGTCCGTTTCGTTAATCTTGTCGCTAGCATATAATTTAGAAAAAAAATCAACAAAGGTTTCCTTAATAAGATTCTGTTGATACACAATCTTTCCCTTATGTTCTATTTTGTCTATATTAGAAACCCTTTGCTTCTTTCTTAACATATATGCTAACCATCTGCCTGGTTTATTGGCATTGCAAAAAGTATTATGCCTTGCAAACCGTAGATTAGTTGCCACCTGATCAGCCATTAACTTATCAAATTGTCCTCTTAATAACTTAATAGTCTCTTTAATCTTCACGTCCGATGGGTTCAAAATTAAAGCCTTTTCTTTTTCTTTAATCTCTGTCTCTAATTCTTTCCTCCTAAATTCCAAATTGCGTCTATGTTTGTTATTAAGATATATCAACACTCCTCTCATATATGCCTTGCTAGCATCCCATACCATTTCCATAGAAGTACCCTTATGCATATTCATTTCAAAAAAAACCTTCATCCGTTTCTTACACTCTTCCACATTTTTCTGATTTCTGAACAGATTCTCATTTAAACGCCAGGAACGTCGTTCTCTAATGTCGTTTCCAATCTCCAGCCAAACTGGACTGTGATCAGACATAGTCTTTGAACAAATCTTTATCCTCTTAGTTCTAAAAAAGAGATCATTAGACAATAATATAAAATCAATCCTGGAAAAAGATTGGTGTCTATCAGAAAAAAAAGTATAGTCTCTTTCTTGTAAATTTCTCTCCCTCCAGACATCACGTAATTCCATATCGTCCATCATCTCAAAAAAAGATTTAGGCAATTTAGCATGACTTGGGGTACTTCTGTAGGATCCACTCTTATCCATTTGTACGTCCAAAACACCATTCCAGTCTCCCATAAAAATAAAAGATTTGTAATCCAATTGGGTAATCCTGCTGTGTAATAAACTATAAAAGTCAGCTTGCTGTTGATTAGGTGCGTATAATCCAACCAGAAGAGTTCTTTTACCTTCTAATAACAAGTCCACAATAACATATCTTCCTTGTTGATCAGCTTCAATTAATTCTGCCGTAATTGTATTCTTGACATAAATAACCACTCCATTTTTCTTGTTAACTGCAGACGCAATAAATTGTGTACCTAATCTTGAATTTGATAAATACTTTTGGTCCATAACTCTAATATGTGTTTCTTGTAAACAAATAACATCAGTCTTAAATTGCTTTAAATATTGAAAAATTTTCTTTCTCTTTTGTGGTGAGTTTAATCCATTAACGTTCCAAGTTAAAAACTTAGTCACCATTTCTGGCAACCCGAAGCTTTTGAAGCGCGTCATCCAAAATCCCTTTTACATTTTTAGGTCGCGCTCCTCCCACAGCTTGGCTATAGGTACATTTTGGAAGTTCCACAACAATCTGCTGGTCAAGGTCTTGCTCACGTCTGGCTCGTCTCGAAGCAGCTCGAGTAACCCTCTGGTCCTTTGCTTCCTCTAGTGTTGAAATTTGAATCACTCCTGCTGCAGTCTCATCTATTTGTGTTCCTTCAGCATCATATGACTTTGCCTCCTTTGTTGGTTCCAGAAGTGGTATGGGGATTGCTTTTAAAACATTGCTATAAAAATCACGTGCCTGCAGGACTGTAGCAAGACGGTATCTGGTATCTTCAAACATTACCACCATACCCACTGGAATCTCCCATCTAAACCTGACATCACGTCGCTTAAGCTCCTGTGCCAGAAATGCAAATTCCTTTCGTTTCCTTAGAATTTTTGGAGGGATCTCTTTCAAAACCAAAACTTCTTGGTCTGCAATCACAAGCTTTGTATTATAAGAAACTTGAATAACTTCATTCCTGATTGCTCTCTTTGTAAAATAAACAACCACATCTCTTGGTAATTTTCTTTGTCTCGCAATCCAGGAGTTAACACGAAAAATTTTGTCTATATCTTCTGCAATTCCTTCAGCTGGCCTTCCCAGCACGTCTTCAAGAGCAACAGAAACTAATTTTCTCAAGTCTTCCTTTAAATTCTCCTTGAGACCTCTTATTCTCACAGCAAACTCCATTTCATGATATTGTACCAATGTCAGGTCATAATCAATTTTATCCACCACATTTTCAGTCTCTAATATCTTTGCATCCAATTTAATATTATTTTGAGTAAGGTCCTCCACTCTTTCGTCAAGGCGCTCAATACATGTCGCCATGCCTTGAAATACATGCAAGATTTCCTCCCTTATTACTGTAAACTTTTCTGTCAGTTTCTCATCCATCTTCTCATCTATCATCACAGCCAAATGCTGTGAATGTTTTTCCAAAGCATCTTCCAAAACTTTTACTGTTAAGACAGGCGAAGGTAAAGGTGCAGGAGGTGCTAACACTTGCGCTGTAGATTGCGGCAGAGGGGAAGCCCCCGTAGTTTTAGGAAGTTTAGAAGAAGATTTAGCCGCCATCTTTTCCCTCTTTTGCAACTACGCACTTTCACTTTCTAGGTCTTCTATGTGGATTGAGCCAAAGTTCAAAAGTTCACTTACTCCTTAATCTCTTGCATCGCTCTGCCTGCATTCATAATCTTCCAAAGTCCATTCTTGTAGGCAGGGATGGTTGCGTTCGCCTTGTTCTGCTCCCAGAAAAACGGAGCAGACACGCTGCGCAGCCCGGAGAAATCCAAGCTTCGGGGGGGGCTCAGTCTTCCAGCCGCCAGAACTTTAAGTCCTGGCGGCCCCAGAGAGCCCCTCCCCTACTTGGATACTCACCCCCTCCTCTTCTCCCGAGGAGGGGGCTTCCGAACTGCCGAAACAGCTGATCGGCGCTGTTTTCGGCGGTTCTACAAAGCCGCGAAGCTGACAAGCTAAAATCAGCTGTCGGCGGCGGCGCCTTGCCACCCGGAAGTCAGACAATTCAAAAGGGGGGAGGAGTACCCCCGTCTTGGAAAACTGCTTTTATTTCTTTAATTCCTAAAGAAGATCAGGATGTTACTCAAGCAAAAAATTATAGGCCAATTTCACTTTTGAATACGGACTACAAGATATTTGCTAAGGTGTTAGCTAGTAGACTTATGAGGGTATTGCAATAGGTGATTCATGGTGATCAAACTGGGTTTATAAGTGGTAGACAAATGAAAAATAATGTGAGACATATAGTTGACTTGTTGGAATTTTTGGAAAGGAATAACCAGATCCCTGCAGCATTGATCTTTTTGGATGCTGAAAAAGCTTTTGATCAATTGGATTGGAAATTTTTGTTGAAAGTATTAGATAAAATGAATTTTGGGGATGAATTTTTACAACCAATTAGGGCAATATACCAGAAGTAAACAGCTCGAATAATTGTTAATAATAGTTTGACTGAAATATGCAATATTGAAAAGGGTACGAGGCAGGGTTGCCCGTTATCACCTTTATTATTTGTTTTAACATTGGAGATATTACTGATTAAAATACGGAATTCGGAAACAATTAAGGGAGTTCAAATAAGAGATCAGGACTATAAATTGAGGGCTTTTGCGGATGATCTGGTTATTACTTTGACACATCCAGAAAATTCTGTTATGGAATTGATGGAGTTAATATTTCAATATGGGAAAGTTTCTGGATTTAAGATTAATATACAAAAAACTAAAATTTTATCTAAAAATATGACAGTATCACAAAAGGTTTTTATAGAAAGCTTAACTGGATTTGAAATTGTTGAAAGGGTTAAATATTTGGGGGTATATTTAGCACCCTCAAATGTTAAATTATATAAAAATAATTATGAAAAGTTATGGAATAAAGTGCAAAAAGAATTGGATAGTTGGAAAAAATTACAACTATCATTATTGGGAAGAATTGCAGCAGTAAAAATGAATGTTTTGCCAAAATTTTTATTTTTGTTTCAAATGATACCCATTCTCAAAAAGGATTCAAATTTGGAGGAGTGGCAGAAGGGTATCAATAAATTTGTTTGGGCAGGGAAAAGGCCACGGGTCAAATTTAAAATTATGCAGGATACACGCGAAAGAGGTGGTCTAAGAATGCCCAATTTTAAATTATATTATGAAGCTGCTGCATTATCAGCTATAAGTGATTGGATTAATTTGACACAGGGGAGACTCTTAAATCTTGAAGGGCATGACTTGTTATTTGGTTGGCACGCATACTTACTATATGACAAAAAGGTAGATAATGTTTTTAAAATGCATATTTTGAGGTATGCTTTGTTGAGAGTTTGGAAAAAGCACAGACAAAAATTAAATTATAAGATACCGTTATGGGCAATACCCAAACACGCAATAGAGAATATAAATGTTGGATTTAAACATGATGTGACTACATATAAGGAAATTTTGACTTTGGAGAGGAATGTATGGTGTTTGAAGTCATACAATCTTTTACGAGAAAGAAAGATTGTACAAACTTGGTTTCAATATGGACAATTACAAGCCAGGTGGAAAGAAGATCAGAAGATTGGTTTTTTGAGGGATGATGAAAATCTGGTAAAACAAATTAGAAATCAGGGACCAGCGCATATCAAACGGATATATCTTGCATTGATAGAGATTGACTCAGAAACAGAAATTGTTAAGGACTGTATGATAAAATGGGCACAGAACATTCAGGAAGTCATCACAATGGACACTTGGGAAAAGATCTGGGTGAGAAATGTGAAATTTACGCAAGCTCAAAATTTAAGAGAGAACTTTTATAAAATGTTTTACAGATGGCATTTAGATCCTAGAAAGTTAGCAAGTATGTATCCAAACTATCAGCCTAAATGTTGGAGATGTGGTGGCGAAGACGCAACGTATTTTCATATATGGTGGACTTGCAAAAAGATCAAACCATTTTGGATTAAAATCTGGTGGAATATGCAGAAGATATTCAAGAAAAGGATAAAGTTTTGTCCGCAATTGTTTTTACTGGGTATTATTACTGATACTATTGTGTTGGACATTAATTTGATGTTGAACTTAATTACGGCAGCGAGACTTTTAATAGGGCAATATTGGAAGAAGCAAGAACTGCCGACTTTAGAGGAATGGACTTTAAAAGTTTCCAACCTGGCGGAGATGGCAAAGAGTTCAGCATATTTGAAAGACCATTCTCAACAACGATATATTGTGGAGTGGAAGAAATGGATTGATTACATCCAGAATAAATACGGGACTAAAAAGTTTTATTTAGCATTTGAATAAGTATATTGCTTGTAGTCAATTTATAAGAGCTAAAGCGCGAGAGAATTAATAGGTTATTATTGTTAGCATATGGGCGTTTATGATTGGTTATCTTATTTTTTATACCTTGTATCTAGCTCTGGGAAGTCCGGGGGGGGAGGGGGGAGAGGGAGGGTAAGAGGGTGGGAGAGGGTGGGGGAGGGGTGGGGAATGGGATGTTATAATTAAAATGTATTGAAAAACTTTTTAATAAAAAAAAAAAAAAAAAAAAAGAATTGTCAGCATGAGAAAGTGCATTAGCTATAAAAGGGAAAAACTTTTTTTATTAGTTTGTGCCTTTCCTCCTCTGTCTTGCTGTGTTGGGGACAGGAGATTGGGAACACCTGGCTTTTCCTTATCAAGAATAAAGTTGTATTGTTTACAGAGTCTCACTGGGATCTTATTAGGATTCTGAGCTGAAAAAGCTTACATATTTTCTGATGCCCTAACATGGGGCTCGAAGGCACTGTTCTTTTGGAGCGACTCATATTGAGTCCCCACGAGCCGTCGTCATTTTTGGATGGATGGAGAGCCTTCTTGTAATCTCCCAGAGGAAACCGGACCCGGTAGATCTTGATGTCAAGAGCACTCCCAGGGCCCTTGCCCCTGGTGACTTTGTGGCCATTGAGGACAGAGGACTCTGCTGTGAGAGGACCAGAACACCCTGGCTAAATCGAGACATTGACGGTTTAGGAGGTGGGGAAGGGAGACCAACCTGGTGGTGAGTATAATTTTGTTAGGGGGAGATGGGGAGTGTTGTCTGAATGGAAGAGTGATATGGAGAAATACCTATTCGAGGTTTGCTCCGAAGCAAGTGTGCAGGAACGATCTGTGTTTCCATCTCCCTGTGAGGGGAACAGCCATTGACTTCTGAAGTGGTAGATGAATAGTGCTTGTTGAATATTTTGGGGAAGGTCCCAGTCTGACATACAAAGAGGGGAGTAGCTGGCCCTGATTCTGAAGGAAAGGAACTGAGAAACTCTTTAAGGACAATGGGAAATAGGCAAGGCAGGATTGTTGGTCTAGCCACCTCAGGGAAAGAGTGCATTCAGTTAGAATGTGTTTTTAGTAACTGGGAAGCATTGAAACCCCGGGTAACCATTAAGATAAGTTTTAGTAAAAACAAACTCTGAATCTTTTGTACCACCATCTGGCCCACATATTTTCTTGGATCTAAATTTTTGCCATGGCTAAAAGAAGGTTCTGTGGATATAGAAGAAATCAAGGCTTTAACTGATTATCTCAATACTCAAGGAAGAATAGAGGAAGAATTATATGCGGGTTACTTCCTCAATTTGCCACTAAGAGAAGACATCTTGAAACAATGTCATCTTAAACCCGCCAGATCCTTGTTGTCTAAAATTTGTCCTCTCTAGACTTCCGATTTGGTGCTGCAGCCATGACGGATGTTTGAAAGTGGTGTTCCATCTTCCATGTCCGATTCTGCATTGGTGGGGGGCCCCTGGAAAGGGTCAAAAGTCACCCTGTAGGAGCAACCAGCAAGGAGGGGATCCCTGCTTGATATTGTGGGAGGGTGGTACCTCTTCTGCTCGATTCAGGGCAGCCCTCCAAACTAGTGGACAGAAGACCAGCCATTGAAATATGGCCTGTCACTAGGCTGCTGACAGACAAAGTCAAATTTATCTTCAGGCACCTACAAGGCAGCGTGGATGAGACTGCATGAGATCTACCTCTCTTCAATCTTCCTTATTTTTTTCCACCTGTATAAGCTACCCAAAGTATTTTTTTCCCCTGTAAGAGAGGGAAGGGAGATTCTATCCCACCTCTAAAAACAGTGGTGACTGACATTCAGGGCAGTTTAAAATGTTGCAAGAATAACCTGATTCTAACTGGAGCTTTATTCTTCTAAAATTTGTGGACTAAAATATTTCTTATTCTTATTGAAGATTTGGGTTTCTACCTACAAAAAAGAAGTAAAATTGGAAAAAGGATTATAAAAATTTCAGACTTAAAAAACAAAAACAAAAAAATCCCTAAATGATATGGGTGACATCTTTGGCTAAATTTGATATTACAATTTGTTATTGTCTAAAAGAGATTTGGCTCAATGCCCAGACTATAGATAAGAGTTTTGCAACCTTGACAGATATCAGCTGAGAGAAGCCCAGCTGTGCTCTATACTCAGTGACAAAATTATTTTCATTCTCTGATTGTAAAGCTTTTAACTTAACACTCTACTAAGAGAACATGGATGAAGATCAGGAACAGACTCTCATTATGTTGAAAGCAATTTATGAAACTATTCTTACAGCTACTGATGAAATAAGAAGCTACAAAAAAGAACAAGATGTCAGCCCAGATATAGAAACACAAACTTTGATTACAGCTGAAGAATCAACTCCATAGTTAATGGAAAACCCAGAAAAGAGACTGACAACATGGAAACAGGAAAAGACTTTCTATATAAAGCAGAAGAAACCTGAAGATCAAGAAGAAGAACAGACTGAAGGGAAGATAAACATTTCAGGACAACTACGTTGAGATGGAAAAATAGAGAGACGATTTGTTAATCCTTCCAAAAAAATGTTGACCAGATGGCCTTTTCTACTTCAAACAATATATATATAATAACACAGGGAGATCTATTGGAAGGTAAGTTAAGCAAAGAAAGAAAGCTAGAATAAGGCTGAAGAAAATTGGGGTTTTGACTTATTAGTGAGAATTAAAATGGAACTTACTCAAATAAACAAGATGAGTACTTTGAATACTAGATTTTGTTATGAGCTGAGATAAAGAAAACTTTAGTCATTTAAAAGTTGGAAGTATAAATATTAAAAGTTAAACTCAAATATTGATTTGAATGTAAAAGTAATTAAGATATATATATATATATATATATATATATATATATATATATATATATATATATATATATACTGTATATAAGCTAAGCTATATAAGCTAAGCTACTGCTAAGCTTGTAAGCCGCCCTGAGTCTTCGGAGAAGGGCGGGATATAAATGGAATTAAAATAAAATAAAAATAAATAAATAAATAAAAATCTATTTTGGTTACTAAATTTAAGACATTTGGAAAGTAATAGAAAATAAGAATGTTATACTGCATTATTAATTAGTTGATGTAAGATGGTAAGAAATAGAATATATTTAAATAGATAAGACATGTATTTTGAATATTAGATTTCGTAATGAATTGTGATAAAGGGAATTGTGATCATTTAAAACTTGGAAATTATAAATATTAAATGTCAAACTTAAATATTAATGGAAAACTAAAAATTGGGGAAAACTAATTAGGACATTGATTGTCTGTAAAGACTGAATGTTAAAATAACCAGGATATGTAAAAACTAAAAATTATTGATAAATGTAAGAAAGTTATTTTTATTTAGATATAATAAGAATTGTATTAGTTTAAACATGAGACAGCAAATACTAAGGGGAAAGAGAAGAAATACTTAATGTAGTAATTTGAGGCTTGTACTAAAGATGTTATTGAATTAATGATTAACTAAGCCGCCATGTTGCTTTTTAAATATTAAATGTAAAATTAGAAAATCGATATAACTTTAAAAAAAAAATTGTCCTGTCTGAAAAGTGGGTAGAAATGTCTGTGCCAGAAGAAATTTTGGAGGATCAACAGGAGGAAGAATTTCTACCCCTCTACAATTCAGGAACAAATAATCCTCCCATCCCAGCACCAATGCCTCCAAACCTTCCATCCCTTTCCCCCCACCACCACTTTCTCAGCCCTACGAGGAAGTCATTAACAATCCCCCATTAGGATGCTGGCCTGAGCCTGCAAATTTATTGTCTCCAACTTTTGAAGTAAATGCCAATGATCCTATAGGCATGGAAGTTTTGAGGGAAACTCAGGAAGCCATTATTCAAGATAACAGGAAAGGGGTGCCCAAACTGTACATTGTCATTGGATATCAAAGATCCTGGAGCACTGGGGAACTACCAGAGGACTGGAAGAGAGCTGATTAGTTCCCATCTTCAAAAAAGGGAAAAAAATAGATCCAGGAAACTACAGATCTATCAACCTGACCTCAATACCTGGGAAGATTCTGGAAAAGATAATCAAACAACAAATCAGCGAACACCTTGATGCAAACAAAGTCATCACTAAAAGTCAACATGGGTTTGTCAAAAACAGATCATGCCAGACAAATCTTATTACATTCTTTGACCAAGTGAGAAAACTAGTGGACCAGAGGAATGCTGTAGATATAATTTACTTGGACTTCAGTAAGGCATTTGATAAAGTAGATCACAACCTACTACTTGATAAGATAGAAAAATGTGGGTTAGATAGCATTACCACCAGATGGATTCGTAGCTGGCTGACAGGCCATACTCAGCGTGTGGTCCTCAATGGAACCGCATCTACATGGAAGGAAGTGTGTAGTGGGGTGCCCCAGGGCTCTGTTCTAGGCCCAGTGCTCTTCAATATCTTCATTAATGATTTGGATGAGGGGATAGATGGGGAACTCATCAAATTTGCAGATGACACCAAGCTGGCAGGAATAGCCAATACTCTAGAAGATAGGCTTAAGATACAGAAGGATCTGGACAGACTCAAACACTGGGCACTATCTAACAAAATGAAATTCAATGGTGAAAAAAGTAAGGTTCTACATTTAGGCAGGAAAAATCAAATGTATAGGTATAGTATAGGTGGTACCTTGCTTGATAGTAGTAACTGTGAGAGGGATCTCGGAGTCTTAGTAGACAATCACTTCAATATGAGCCAGCAGTGTGCTGCAGCTGCCAAAAAAGCCAACACAGTGCTAGGCTGCATTAACAGAGGGATAGAATCAAGATCAAGTGAAGTACTAATACCACTTTACAATGCTTTGGTAAGCCACATCTGGAATACTGCATCCAGTTTTGGTCACCACGATGTAAAAAAGATGTTGAGACTCTAGAAAGGGTACAGAGAAGAGCAACAAAGATGATTAGGGGGCTGGAGGCTAAAACATATAGGAAACGGTTGCTGGAATTGGGTATGTGTAGTTTAATGAAGAGAAGGGTGAGGGGTGACATGATAGCAGTGTTCCAATATCTCAGGGGCTGCCACAAACAAGAGGGAGTCAAGCTATTCTCCAAAGCACCTGAAAGCAGGACAAGAAGCAATGGATGGAAACTAGTCAAGGAGAGAAGCAACCTAGAACTAAGGAGAAACTTCCTGACAGAACAATTAACCAGTGGAACAACCTGCCTCCAGAGGTGGTGAATGCTCCAACACTGGAGGTTTTTAAGAAGAGACTGGACAGCCATTTGCCTGAAATGGTATAAGGTTTCCTGCCTGAGCAGGGGGTTGGACTAGATGACCTCCAAGGTCCCTTCCAACTTTATTATTATTATTATTATTATTATTATTATTATTATTATTATTATTATTATTATTATTATTATTATTATTATGCAAGAGCTAAAAGAAAGCCTGACACTTTTTAATCCATTTGAAAGATGGCTTCCGATGCTTTACTGACCTAGATCCAGATGACCCCTCAGAATGAAGTCATTCTGAAATGACTTTCGTGCAACAAAGCACCCCTGATATCAGGAGTAAACTCCAAAGACTAGATGCCCCAACTGCCCAAAATTTGTAACTCCTTATTCAAACAACTTTTACCATCTACTCCCAACAAGAGGAAAAAGAGGAAGAAAAAGAAGACAGGAAGATGAAGAAACAGGCTACCTTCCTAGCTGTGACTTTACAGTCACAGCCTAAGAGAAGACCTCCAAACCAACAGTTTGGGAATTTACAGAAAAACCGATATCTCCGATGCAAACAGATGGGACATTGGAAGAATGAGTATCTGCTAAATCGTCAAAGCCCTCAGCTCAATAGACAGCTTCAACAACAATGGCTTCAATTCCAGGCATCCACAGGCCATCCCCAGAAGCAGATGATGGCATGGCAAGAACTATATTGATGGAACTCCAGAAGACTAGTTTCTACCCCAGAACCTCTGGTGGAGTTGCAAGTGGGGGGACGATTCCAACTTTTTGTTGTTGACACTGGGGCAACTTACAGTGTCCTCAGTGTGCCATGTCTAACCACTCAAAGTACTCCCATAATAGGTTTTACAGGAAGAATGGAAACTGCAAAACAGAGTGGATGCTTGGAAGTTAAAGGGATCCAAGATCCCAGTGTGACTCATTCATTTCTCATTTTGCCTCAATGTCCTATTAATTTGTTAGGAAGGGATCTATTAGGAAAGTTGGTAGCTACCCTCAAGTGCTTCCCTGAGGGAGTAAAGCTATTTTTCCCCCTGATCAAGCACATTTGTGTTTCCTGAGTCTGCAGGATTCTAAATCACCTTCAGACACTCGCATTAACTCTTCTGTATGGTACCAGGGAATGACTGGATATGCTAAATTTGTTGTTCCCCATTTGGCAAAACTGAAACATAATGCAGCCCCCACTTCAATAAGACAGTTTCCAATAAAAAGGGAGGTTCGCATTGGCATAAAAGAACATATTCTAAATCTTTTTAAATTTTGGCATTCTTGGAGAAACTCAGTCCCCATAGTCCACTCCAATTTTTCTAGTCCCAATGCCTGATGGGACTTGAAGGGCAGTCCAAGACCTAAGAGAAACAAACCAGTGGATTCAAGCTTTACATCCTGTGGTGGACAATCCTTATACCCTTTTGACCACCCAATCATACCACCAAGTGTGGTACACCATAATAGACTTAAAAGATGCCTTTTTCTGCATTCCCTTGGCCTTAGATTATTTCACCTTTGAATGGAAAGATCCAGATGATAGATGCCATTATCAGTTAACATGGACTAGATTGCCCCAGGGATACAAAACCAGCCATACAGCCTTTACTGCTGCCCTATCTGCAGATTTAAAGGACTTTGATGCTACACCCACAATGCTTATATAATATGTAGATGACTTACTACTGGCAGACAAAAATGAATGACAGTTGGAGGAAAAATCAATTGAGTTGCTAAATCATCTGGCCAAAAAGGGATATACAGTGTCTTGAAAGAAAATCTAATGGACTAAGCAAACTGTAAACTATTTAGGTTATGTGCTAGATAAAGGAACTCAATACTTATGTGAAAGTAGGCTCCTGGCACTGACAGCCTTACCAATGCCAACCAATGCGAAATAACTTAGATCCTTTCTGGGAATTACAGGATATGCCAGACTATGAATCCCCCTTTACTCCGTAATAGCCAAACCATTGTACCAACTGACCCAAAAAGATATAGTTTGGGAGTGGACTGGGGAACATACCCAAGCCTGGAAAGCCTTGTGGAAGAGTCTGGCAAGAGCAGCTTGCTTGGCTCTGCCAGACCAGTCTCAGGGATTTGATTTATACCTTACAGAACAAAAAGGTTGTGCTGTAGGAGTTTTGCTACAAAAGGTGGTCCCAGAATGGGTTCCAATGGCCTACTTGTCAAAATGTGTGGACAATGTTTTTAAAGATAGCCTAGAGATGTGAATGCTAGAGATGTGAATGCTAATCTCTCTTGAAACAGCTAGAATAAACTCAAATGAAATGGAATAAACAAACTACTTTTATTTCATGCTTCCAGTGTCAATAACTCACAGTTACAGCACTGGTCCATTCAGAATGCAAGACTGTAATTTGAAGTCCATCTCATTAGGTGAAAAAATGATGATCTTTCCATCCTATGCAAAGCTACATGATGAAGATGGAGCGAGATTCCCAGCCACGCCAGGGTTCATTCCAGAGAGATAGTATAAAAGACAAAGGCAGGAAGTCCTACCATAAAACTTCAAACTCCACCCACTTAACTAAGTAAGCATGGTACTCACTAAACAGTTAGACTACAATTCCCATAAGTCATTTCTTGAGGAAATAACATTGAACCCTGCAAATACTACATGTTCTTACATACATTGCTGCTAGTATTAACCCTGAAAATGCTGAATACACTAACACAGTTCTTAATTCCTAAAGTAGATATAAAATAGAGCAGCTGAAAGTATACTGGTCCAGCACATAGCCTGTGTGCTTAAAGGAGTTACAGCTACAGCTGTCCTGATTGCAGAATCAAAGAAAATTATCCTTGGAGCACCTCTCCATGTTTTTACACCCCATACAGTTCAAACTTTATTGGAACAAAAGCTTCTTGCTTGGGCAACATACAATAGGATTTCCGAATATGTGAGTACTATTGTGGAACAAGAAAATGTCCAATTACCCTGACATCAATTGGGAGACAAACTCTGCACCAAGTGGAAGATCAAACAAATTCCTGACAAACCTAGCAGACAACTTTGTCTCCCAAAAAGTAGAGAAGGGAACTAGGGGAGTAGCTATATTGGATCTAATCCTCACTAACAGAGATGAAATGATAGAAGGGGTTGAAGCCACAGGAACCTTGGGAGGAAGTGATCATGCAACATTGGAATTCAACATTATGGAACCACAAGCAATAGAACACAGTCACACTAGAGTCTTGGACTTTAAGAGAGATAATTTCAATAAACTTGGTGAGGGCTTGGGAAGTATTCCATGGATGAGAATCCTCAAGGGGAAAACAACTCAAGAAGCTTGGGAAATTTTGAAAAGTGAGATAATAAAGGCCCAGTCTAGCACAATACCAACAAAAAAGAAAAATAACAGCTCTCAAAGGAAACCAGCATGGCTGCATAAAGAACTCTCTGATAAACTGAAAGATAAAAAGGACAAGTATAAAAAGTGGAAAGAGGGGCACATAACTAAGGCAGAATATCAGCAAATAGCCAGTACCTGCAAAGATGAAGTGAGGAAAGCTAAGGCTCAAAATGAACTAAGGCTTGCAACCAAAGTCAAAAATAACAAAAAAAAAAAGCTTCTTTCAACATGTAAAAAACAGGAAAAAAGTTAAGGAAATGATTGGTCCATTAGTGGGGGAAACTGGCAAGAAGATGACAAGCAACAGGGAGAAAGCAGAACTATTTAATTCATTTTTTGCATCTGTCTTTACACACAGGATTAGCAGTATGTCAGTGTGTAAGAATTCTGATGCTAGAGAAAAATTTCCTGGAAGCATTTTTGGTGGAGATGTATGTGCCAAACAACTTAAAAAAAAGAAATCTGTCTCAGTGCAACAACACAGTTCCACCAAAGGCCAGAGGTATGTTGAGTGTTTTGATATATGCATTACTAATTAACTGTGAAAAGTTTTGAACAGGTGCAGTATTCCTTTGTATAGGTTTGGAACTGTGTGAGATTGCACTTTAAGGAAAGGTCATAAAAAAGTAAAAAAAAAATTCCAATCCATAAAGAGGATCCATACAACTATTTTGGAATATAATGTCCTAGGCCAGGGATGGCGAACCTTTTAGAGACCAAGTGCCTAAACTGCAACCCAAAACCCACTTATGTATCGTCGGGTACCAGGTGGGTATGGCCCATTGGGTGGGTGTGGCCCATTGGGTGGGCATGGCTACGGCGGTAATGGCAGATTGGGTGGGACTAAAAAGTTCAATCAATTCCAACTTTGCAAGATCTTTTTTTTGCCCGCAAGAAGTTGAAATTGATTGATTGAACCTTTTTTTTTTGCACACAGCGATGGAGGCCTAAAGCGAAAAGGTTTTATAAAACCTAGTTGAAGGCCTAGGACTTGGGTGGTGGTGTGCGGGCCCAGAGAGAGGGCTCTAAGTGCCACTTGTGACACATGTGCCATAGGTTCGCTACCATGGTCCTAGGCTTTCCCCTTTTCAATTTTTATTTGAAGTTATTTATTTGATATGTTGCTTTATGTCCAGTATTCTGTATCAGAACTTATTTGATATAATCTTTCTGGTGATGCAATTTTTCATAACATTGTTTTTTCCTCTTTTATTCCAATATTCTTTCTTCCAGACAATAATGACTTCAGCCTGGAAAAAGGCTTATATGTTCCTCAAAATTTAAATTTAATCTTTAATGAAGTTTGGACAGTGAAGCAAAGTAGATACTATTAATTCCACCACTCTGTGGACTCAGATGACAAAAGGTTGTAAATATTCCAGACAGACACAAAATATTTTAATTTAGTTTAGTTTAGTATATTAAGAATCAATTCTCAACTATGCTGTTGTACCTTCTGTTTTGAAAAATGAGACAGAAATAAAAATAGTTTTTATGGATATTAAAAGGTGTTGCTGTGGATCTCTGACTGCCTTAAACAAATCTTACTGCTTGGAAATAAATGAACTGTGAAGCTACTTTAACATCCGAAAAATGAATTGTGGATCCATTATCATCTGACCATGTTTCAGTCTTCCCCAAAATCAAACTCCAGGCTGTAAATCTGAGTAAGGTGACTTTTTTCTATTCAAACGTTTCTTCAAATAGGCCCTTGCAAAACAGAGAAGCTGGTCTATTTTATTGAAAATCTAGATTAGTAGCTACAAAATTATTGGAATAATCATTTAGTTCCAACTGAATTTTAAATTGTTTTTGTCTTGTTTAATTTCAGCCAAATCTCATATTATTTTTTACTTAATTTGTACCTTGCTTTATCATATTAAGAAAGGATACTTGTGTTGGCTTGCATGTGGCTGTGTATTGGAATTCTATATTGAGATCCTGTGCTGACTGAAGAAAGGGAAATTTATCCAAATTGTATAGGTAGTATCATTGGTACAATTACCTAAAAGCCGACTAAGTTCCAAGATGCCTTCACAAGCATAAATCCCTAGAGATTTTTGCAGAAGCAAGATGACAGTATCGGTTCTTGCTGAACCTATCTTCCAAACTAGCTTCTTAGAGTGGTAGTATGGCATGGTTTAGAGTCCTAGAAGCCACTCTGGACTGATTGCAGCATGCTCATGTTTAAAATATTGTTTTAGGAAATAATTAAAACAGCAAAAATGAAACATTGATTGACATAGCTATTTCTGTTCTCATGGCCATTGTCTTTCATTTCTCTTATGTTCTGGGTCCCATAAGTGCCTCAAGACACTGAGAAGCTGGAAGTTCATTGTTTGCAGTGAAAGTGGCTAGTCCAGGGGGAATGTGCCTCATTCTACATCAAGCCATGGATTTATATTAGTACAGGCAACAGAATTCCTTCTTCAGTGCTGAATAGCCTTCTTTGCTTTTCTACTACTGTGGTGGTCCTACTGGTAAGGTAAGTTGGTGTGGGGCTTGATTTTTAGGGGTACACCTCACCCCAAAACTAGGGGTGACAAAATAGCTACAGAAGAGATGAGAGTCCTTAAAATAGTTTAGTGGGACTGGAAATGAGGACATGATATATTAGCATTATTCCATTAACAGAAATGACAAGTGTTAAATACTGTGATCGGTGAAGCATTGAAGAGACGAGAGTGAAAGTAACAGTTCGTTTATTCAGTCAACACAGAAGCGGACCTCAGCACCCAGTTCAAAATGTGACTGAGTGTTTTTTCAGTGGCTGTTTCAGCAGCCACATCCCCTGCATGAAGGGGAGACTCTAGCAAATCCTGGATTGGCAAGATGCATGCAGCAGGTGCGGAGTCTGGTTCTGAATGAGGCAGGAGCAACCTGCTGAGTGCATCAGCATGGCCCATTTCATTGCCAGGCTTATGGACTAGCCTGTAATTGTAGGCTGCCATAAAGATTGACCACCTCAGCATCCTTGGAGAAAGGATCTGAGGGGTTTGCTTGTCTGCAGTAAACAGACCTAAAAGAGGTCTGTGGTCTGTAAAGACCGTGAATGGGCAACCATAAAGGAAATTATGGAATTTCTTTATTCCTGCCACTATGGCCAGTGCCTCTTTATCAATTTGTGTGTAATTCCTTTCCACAGGGAAAGTGTCCTTGAATAGTATGCTATGGGAGCTTGCCTCTCATCAGCCATTAAATGGCTCAAAACTGCTCCTATCCCATATGATGAAGCATCACATGCAATACTGATATGCAGTTTCTCATTGAAATGTATTAACAGAGTCTGACAACAACAGTGATTTGACTGCTTTGAAACTTTTGTTGTGGATGCTAGTCCACTCCATGGTGCTCTTTTATCCAGGAGCCTATGTAGAGGCTCTGCTAATGCAGCCTTCTGAGGAAGGAATGCATGGTAGAAATTGAATAACCCTAAAAATGCCTGTAGCTCCCCCTTTGAGTGAGGTCTGGGAGCCTGCTGAATAGCCTTAAGCTTTGAGTCAGAGGGGTGGATTCCAGTGGGATCTATGCAGAACCCAAGGAATACACCTATTTGACATTTGTCTCTCCTGAGCTTCAACCCTGCTTCTTAGACATTGTGCTAATATTTCTGCTGACTCTCCAGCTATTAGAATGTTGTTGAAATAAGGATACACACCTGGAATATTTTTGAGCATGCATTCCATCACGCTCTGAAAAAGCCCTGGGGCCACACTGACCCCAAACTGCAGGCGACGAACCCTGAATGCCCATCTATGGGTAACTATTGTTTGAGCCTCTGACATGGCATCATCCACAGGCAGTTGCTGCTATGCCTGTGCCAGGTCCAACTTTGCAAATTAGCGACCTCCCTGTAGTGATGCCAGGATGTGGCTCACTACAGGTACTGGATATGCATGCTGCTGAAGCACCTTGTTAATAGTGCACTTGTAATCAGCACAGATGTGCACTTCCCCATTTGATTTCACTGGTGTGACTATGGGAGTTTCCCACAAATTGCTATCTACCAGTTGCAGCACACCTTGCTGCACTAACTTATCTAGCTCTGCATCTATCTTGGGTTTAAGGCAAAAAGCACTCTGTGAGGCTTGATCCTGATTGGTGTTACAGTTGGTCAAGGTGAAGGGCGATTGGTGCTCCCTTATATTTGCCTAAGCTGGGGCTGAATACATCAGCAAACTCCTGGCAGACAGCTGCCAAATCCGCTGTTTGAGTTCTGTTGATGCCTAGGGCATCAAACCAGTCTAAGCCAATCAGGCTTGTGTGCTGGCCATCGACCACCATGATGTTGAGGGGACCCTCAAACTCTTTGAAGCTTACTTTAAACATAGCTTCGCCTTTAACCGCTACGTGGGAATTTTGAAAATCTGTCAACACTAAATTTGACGGCTTGAATCTAGCTGTCATAGCTGCAAATGTATTTGAAGGTTTTGTATGAAATTATGGACAGGGCTGACCCAGTGTCCAATTCCATTGTGCATGGAACTCCTTGTAGCTTGACTCTTAGTCTAAGCTTTTTTTTAAGGGGTCGATGGGCTCCTGTTCTCAGAAGGCTCCTCCTTCCGGAGCAATATCCTATTCTGTTTTGCCCTGGGGCCCCTTTACTTTTCCTGGGGAAGTCTTCGGGTGGAGATTCCCTCTGGTGACCTTTACAGATGATAGTAATGTGGCCCTGTTTGTCATGTGCTCGGCACACAGCCATACAAAATCTATATTCTGAGTGCTGGTGCCATCCTCTGCAGCCAGCACAGTTAGGGAAGAAAGCTGTCTTGTCAAATGGCTGCTGCCTTCTTTTTGGGAACTTCTGCACCCGGTCGATCTCACTGTTTTCGTCTGGGTTGGTTCTCTCTAAGTCTTCATGATTAACAGCTGTTTGGCTGGGGACATTCTTTGAGGGTCATAAAGCCTTGACGGCTCCCCCAGCAGTCTCTTCTGCCATCGCTTCTTTCAAGGCATCATGAAACGTCAAAGTCTCTTTCGCAAACAGCTTCTGCTATAAGTCTCTGTTTCTCAGGCCACATACCAGTCAGTCCCTGAGCCTATATTCTAAATCTGGAAATTTGCAGAGTTTGGACGCCTGTCTCAGGGCTGCCACAAATTCAGCAGCTGATTCTCCTGGCTATTACTCTCTCTGCCTGAACACGTGTCTCCAGGCAATGATGGATAGTCTCGGTTTGAAGTGCTCTTTGAGTTTCCCCTTCAACTCAGTGTAGGTAACTGACTCCAAACTGACTGTGGTGACTAGATTCTTTGCTATGTCAAAAGTTGCCTGGCCGCATATACAAAGTAAGACAAACTCCATCTCTCTGGGTGGGATACATCGAATTCGGATAGCTTGGCCATAGCTGACTGTTACGGAGTCTTTCAATGCCTTATGCTGCTAAGGGCTTCTGTGCGGATCCTAAGAACTGATCCTTTAGGACAGTGTTGCCTCCAGTGTGGCTTGCTGGCAGACAGAGGGGGGAACACTGTTCCTACCAGGGCGCTGATGCCTGCTCTTACCCCTTAGAGAACTTTGGATCTCAGACCTCCAGCTCTTTCTTCCTTAGCAGCATATCCCACCTTCATCGCCACTGTTAAATACTGGGATCAGTGAGGCATTAAAGAGATGAGAGTGAAAGTAACAGTTCATTTATTCAGTCAACACAGAAGCGGCTCTAACAGACGCTTGACATGTATTTATATGGACTGCCGCTAGGTGGCAACCAATCAGTTTAAAGTGAACATTCCCGCCTAAAACACAAACTTGCAAAGTCAGACAGAAAGTTAAGGATTTGAACTACAACAACAGTTAACCATTTATAACTGCCCTTATGAAATTACATTAATACACAACAACAAGGATTCTTTTTTCTCACAAAAATCATTGTGATACCTAATTTTTCTCCTGTTTCCCATTTCTTTGCTAAATCCCATGAAACCAGAAAGAAACAATAAAGAACCAAAAGGTCAGAGATAGGAGAATAGGGGAGACCTATGGCTGGCGCTGGACCGTCCGACTGTTGGTACTGTGTGTGGCTGGCCGGACAATATGGGTGAGCTTTGCCCTCTATGTCTTGGCTATCTGGACTTCAGCTGCCTGCTCTGGGGTCCATCCATCTGCTGTCCGGCCTCTCTTGTTCTCCCCGCTTTGAGAAGAACTGTGCTCTCCAACTTGAATATTATCATCTTCAGGCTGCTATGCCTGATAACTGCTGCTCTTTCTCTCTTCCCCCCTTGGACCCACTGGATTTAGAAGGTCTGGGATGAGCCTCTGTGAGAGGGCGGCTCGTATGTACTAGCATCTATACCAACCTATACCATCTGCTGCCTCCCTAGAGGTGAGAGATCTAGGGAGGTATGCCTTATTTCGGTTGGTATTTTGTCCGTCCCAGGATGGATTTGGGCCCTCTGTGAGAGGGAGGTGCCCGCTCTACTCTGGACATTACCTGAACGGTACCCAGCTCAGTGGCAGGGAGCTGGTGGACTGGACACTTTCGACCTTCTTGTTTTTCATCTTCCAGACAGATGGACTATGGGACTGCCTGACTGGACCTACCCGGACAATGGTCTACTTGTCCTATTCCAGCACAGACTTATTTGCGCTCAGGGGTGCCCCCCCTTCCTGGGCATGACCTGCCTTTTTTTCCATCGTTCCTCTTGATGATGGGCCCAATTACTGGGACCCTGAGAGATGGCTGAGCAGGGACAGGAGCCTCTATCGTAAATTTAATAAGAGGCCCCTGGTGTGCTTTTTAGCAAAATTCTTTGTGCGGTTAGGGAGGGGGGTGGGTTTACAGGTTCGGTTGGATACTGGGGGGGTTCCACCAACCGCTTTTCAGACCAGGCCAGGGATTGATCGCGCCATGGTGGGGCTTGGTTTGGGGGCCTACGGGGCCCCGGAACGGGGTGTGGGATTGCCTATTCCCACGGCGGTAGGGAATGGCCGCAGGTGTGTGAACAGAGGGCCATATCAATATCTGGGAGTGCGTCCCTGCTGTCTTCAAGCAGTGATGCGCTCCGACCCTCTGACTTCGGCCCGTGGTACCGGGAGCGAGGATGTGTAGCCACCTGAGCTCAGGCTTGTGTATTTTAATGCCAGGTCCATAATGAATAAGGCTCCCCTCATTCGTGAGTTGATTGAGGAGGAGCATGCGGACCTGGCTTGCATTACGGAGACCTGGTTGGGCCCAGAGGGCAGTGTCCCCCTGGCTGACCTTTGCCCATCAGGCTTCCGGGTGCTACACCAGCCTCGGGCTCAGGGTAGGGGCGGTGGAGTGGCAGTTGTTGCAAGGGGGACCTTATGTCCGCGGGAGGCTACCATGGTCCAGATAGTCGGGTGTGAGTCCCTCCTCTTGAGATGTGGCCCCAGAGCTCAGTTGGGCTTGCTGATGGTGTACTTTTTACCTAGTCTTTTCAGCAGCCCTGCCTGAGCTTCTCGATATCCTCTCAGGGTTGGTGGTTGAGTTCCCCAAACTTATGGTTTTGGGGGACTTCAACCTACCATCCCTGGGGGGATCATCTGACTTAGCTCGGGAGTTCATGGCTTCCATGACGGCCATGGACCTGATGCAGGTTATTCAGGGCCTGACTCATGGGGCGGTGTTACACACTCGATTTGTTTTTTCTATCCGGACGATGGTTAGATGATCTTGGTGGGGGTTCTCCAATTATTATACTCCTGTCATGGACCAATCATCATCTCCTGTGGCTGGTCTTCCGTTTTGCCACTCCCCGTTGTGGGGTTGTTGAGCCATTGAGATGGTTCTGCCCTAGGCGCCTGATGGACCCTGAGTGGTTCCAGGCGGCGCTTGGGCCCCCACCTGTCTCCTTTGCTCACAGCTTGGCCGATGCCCTAGTGGAAGCCTGGTTGTTCCCATGTGGCTCTTGACCCGGCGCAGATCCCAATGGGCTCCATGGAGCTCTGGGAGATGAAGCTTCGGAGACGGGGCCTAGAGAGCTGTTGGAGGTCTAGCCGATCCGAATCTGACCGGTTACGACTAAGGTCGTTCACGAGAACTTATCTCGCGGCGATGAGGGTGGCAAGGTCTAACCACTTTGCCACCCTCATTGTGTCCGCAGATAATCGCCCGGCCGCCCTGTTTAGAATGACTCGCTCCCTCCTTAATCAGGAGGTGAGGGAGGAGCCCTTGCAGGGTCGTGCCAAGGAGTTTAGCCGATATCTGTCGGACAAAATTGCTCGGATCCGGACCGGTCTGGACTCCGACTGGGCAGAGTCTGATGATGAGGATACGGGCAATCTTGTCGATGTTATCTGGGAGGAGTTCAATCCTGTGACCCCTGAGGACGTGGACAAGATCATGGAGAAGCTGAGCTCCACCACGTGTTTGTTGGACCCGTGTCCCTCCTGGCTGATTTATGCGGCTCGGGAGGGGACATGAGGCTGGCTCCAGGCAGTGATAACTGCTTCTTTGAGTGAGGGTAGTTTTCCCGCCGCCTTGAAGGAGGCAGTGGTGAGACCCCTCCTCAAGAAGCCTGTCTTGGACCCATCAATATTAAACAACTTTCGTCCGGTCTCCAACCTTCGCTTCCTTGCGAAGGTTGTTGAGAGCATGGTGGCGCAGCAGCTCCCTCTGTTCTTGGATGAAGCTGATTATCTAGACCCATACCAATCGGACTTCAGGCCCGGGTACAGCACGGAGACGGCATTGGTCGCGCTGGTGAATGATCTCTGGCAGGCTCGGGACAGGGGTTGCTCCTCTGTCCTAGTCCTTTTAGACCTATCAGCGGCTTTTGATACCATCGACCATGGTATCTTGCTGCGACATCTCAGGGGGTTGGGAGTGGGAGGCACAGTTTTTCAGTGGTTCTCCTCCTACCTTCTGGGACGTTCGCAGTCGGTGTTGGTAGGGGGGCAGAGGTCGACCTTGAGGCCTCTCATTTGTGGAGTTCCTCAGGGATCGGTTCTCTCGCCTCTCCTGTTCAACATCTACATGAAGCTGCTGGGTGAGATCATTCGTGGTTTTGGAGTTGGGTATCATCAGTGGGTTAGGACGCTGAGCTTGTCGATCTGAAGGTCGACAGTTTGGCGGGTCGAATCCCGAGTGCCGCATAACAGAGTGAGCGCCTGTTACTCGTCCCAGCTTCTGTCAATCTAGCAGTTCGAAAGCACGTAAAAACGCAAGTAGAAAAATAGGGACCACTACGATGGGAATGTAACAGTGTTCCATAAGCCTTTGGTGTCTAGTCATGCCGGCCACATGACCACGGAGACGTCCTCGGACAAGCGCTGGCTCTTCGGCTTTGAAACGGAGATGAGCACCGACCCCTAGAGTCGGAAACGACTAGCATGCATGTGCGGGGGAACCTTTACCTTTATCTTTATCATCAGTTTGCTGATGATACCCAGCTTTTTATTTTGACCCCAAACCACCCCAGTGATGGCCTCGACGTGATGTCCCATTGCCTGGAGGCGGTCTGGGTCTGGATGGGGTGGAACAGGCTTCGGCTCAACCCTGACAAGACTGAGTGGCTGTTCGTGCCGGCATCCCGGGAAATTCAGATTATTCCATCTCTTGCCATGGGGGGTGAGCTATTGCCCCCCGTAGATAGGGCACACAACTTGGGGGTCTTGCTGGACTCACAGCTCTCTTTAGAAGAGTATATTGGAGCTGTAACTAGAGGGGCCTTTGCCCAGGTTCGCCTGGTGCGCCAGTTGCGGCCCTATCTGGACCGGGATGCCTTGTATACAGTCACTCATGCGCTCGTGACCTCTCGTCTGGACTACTGTAATGCTCTCTACGTGGGGCTGCCCTTGAAGACCACTCGGAGGCTCCAACTGGTACAGAATGCAGCCGCGCGAGTTGTGTTGGGAATCTCCCGATACTCCCATGTTACACCTCTGCTCCACGAGCTGCATTGGCTGCCAGTTGTCCTCCGGGTGAGATTCAAGGTGTTGGTAATGACTTACAAAGCCCTACATGGCATGGGTCCGGATTACCTACGGCAGCACTTGCAGCCAGCGTCAACTTCCGTCCATGCAATGCGCTCCCACAGAGAGGGCCTCCTCAGGGTGCCTCCGATCAAAGAATGTCAATTGGTGGCCCCCAGGGGGAGGGCATTCTCTGTGGGTGCGCCAGACTTGTGGAACCGCTTGCCGTTCCTTCCGGTGGGATCTAAAAACTTATTTATTTGAGCAATCCGGCCTGGTTTGATGGGTTAATGGGTTGGGGTTTTAATACGGTTTTAATTATTGTTTATATTTGGGCATAATATTTAATCGTTTTTAACTTTTGTACATTGTTTTATATTTATTGCCCTGTACACCGCCCTGAGTCCTTCGGGAGAAGGGCGGTATAAAAATTCAATAAATAATATAATAATAATAATAATAATAATAATAATAATAATAATAATAATAATAATAATAATAATAATAATAATAAAAAAAATACTATTAGTTTCACTATTTCTTTCTTACTTCTATGTTATTTTCTTCTGAAAATTAATTTTAATTAATTGCTTTTATTGTTTACTGCAAGCTACTTATGAGAATTACCTGCCTTTCTTCAAATCACCAGACAGATGTTCTGTCAAAGAGTGGTTTGGATTAAAGAGCAAACCAACAGGTCAGACCAAAAGAAAGAGTTTGGCTGACATATATCTTTATAGATAATGGAGCTCACAAGAACTGAGATATTCCTATAGGTCACACCTAGAAAGGCCTATGGGAATATTCACGATTTCTATATGAACTTACTCTCCTGGAAAGGTAATTTCTGGATCCAGAATCAAGCCACAAATATTCCAATCATGTTTCTTGTTGATGCCCCTTTTTGTCCAACTGGTAAGCAAAAGGTGTGATGTGGATAGGCAGCTATCATGAGGAAGATTGTTCTCCATCTAACATTTCCTGCTTGTGCAGTTACTAATAATAAATATGTGTCTGCCACTGCTTGACAGAAGATTCAAATAGCATTTTAAAAGGTTTTGTCTATCTATCAAATGTAACATTTGTTTTCCAGCCAGTAGAGAAACTATACCTACCTGTGTGAGACAGAAAGGAGTACAAATATTGAAATGGAGAAAAATAGTAGAAACCATGAAGTTCATGATTGTGAAATGATTAAAGATGATGTAGCAGTAAGCCTTCCAAAGAAACAGTGTTCCATACTTTGAACATTGAGCCTTATCCAGATCAGATAATTCTATGTAATTATAGAAATCCATAAAGATATCATTACAAGCAAGGAAGATGGTTGAATTAATAAACATAAATATGCATCCTTTTTGCAAGAAGAAGCAGGAAAATCTGCATCCAAAGCCTGGTGCTCTTGAATAATATAAATAGAAGATTCTGCCAGCAAAGGGAAAGCGTCTTTGAAAAATAAAGTTATTATTGTAGCTTGTTCTTCTGTCCCTCAAAAGGGGTTTAAACTTCAGAAGTGAATGTATACATTCTAAAAGTGTTGGGTTTACTTTGCTGTAGTGGTCTCTTTGGATCCTTTTAGTAAAGAAGACTATTAGTCACTTTCCACAGTTAGCTTCTATGTTGAGGTTCTTTAAACAAAAATCATGTGCCTTTAGGGGTTGTAGGGTCCTTGCTGTGATTTACATAACTTAATGTAAGCTGGCATGGCAGACACCAATTATCGGCAGCCTTGGAACATTGCTACCTGTAGCTCTCAGTGGAAAGCATGTTTTGGTTGTATTAAATCTGTACAAAAATGACAGTGGGGGGGAAAGGAGAAAAATAAATGGTGCTGTGAGTGTTACATGTAAACCTTTGGGAACAACAGTGTAAGAGTGGGATCCTGTGAATTCAGTTTTTCTTAGCTTGAACTAACCAAAACTGGGAATGTATGTGTGTGTTTATGTGCACAGCAAACTATTTCTGGAAATGTGGAGCAACTTTCCAAGTGGATAATCTGCTTTCTAGATAATTTTCCAGAAAGCTAAAATGCTTGTTAGTTCAGTGTGGAAAATAGGCCCGGTTGGGCAGATTAAATAACACGGTTATACAATGTACAAAGTAATGGGGTTCTAATCATGTGTAGGTAATAGTAATAAAGTCAGAAGGGATCTTGGAGGTCATCTAGTCCAACCCCCTGCTCAGGCAGGAATTAATCCCATAACCTGTAACTTAGTAAAGTAGACCAAATGGGAGGTTTAAACTGAATTTAGAGTTCTTTGACTGTATTGAGTCCCAAACAGACTTTATACTTTGCCAGATTTTTTTCTAAATTCTATGAATGCAGCCACTGATTTTTGCAGGAGTCTCATTTTTATACTACCAGAAACAGGAGAGGCAGGTGGACTTAGCCAATTGTTTGCCGTGCTTTATCCAAAGCAAGAGTTAATTTAGAGAGTTCCTCTCTTTGACCTTGCAGTAGCCTAGTGAAATGTATTCTGATCACCCTTCCATCACCTCCATGTTTTGAAGGAGTCATATTAAGGTTTGCAGGCTACCAAGATGCAAATAATTTTAGAGTACTTTTGTAATTGTTATTAAGATTCAAGTCTTGATTTTTTTTCTCTATTCCCCCCCCCCCACTATAAATAGTGTCTCAAAGATCTGTGATAACCACTTTGTTAAGTACTGGGTTCAAGAGATTAAGAGCAATGACTGGCATATAGTTCACTTTTATTTCCATCTCTCCAACCTTACATTGCTATATATCTGTTTTGTTGATTTAGAAGAGCACTTGAACTGCTTGGCAGTTGATTTTGACAAGTGCTACAATTTGATATGGGTAGATAATTGCTGAGATGATTTCAAAGTACAGAAATTATAATTTTGAGTAGATATTACCTTTTCTTATGATCAGACATTTCATGTAATATACCATGCACTTAAGTATCTCAATCAAATTTCCCCTCTTTTTAAAATATTACATTCTTTTCATCTAACTGAACAATGTTACCATAAATTAAAATATTGTTCTAAATATACTATATTTTCTCCCAGCGCCACTTGGTGAAGAAAATTGAAAGAAAGGTGGATAAAAAATTATTCCTAACCTTCTCTATTTGGGTTGGGATTTAATTAAACAGTAACACATGATAAGTCTGTACAGGAGGGCTCATTAATGTACACCTTGGGTGCATTTCAGTTCCTGCTTCTTGTGCTGCTGAGGTGTAGATTAATCAGCATTATCCCTTGGCCAGAGAATTTATTGTGATTATAAAATGACCACTTGGGAAAAAAAAATAAAAATGTTTGAGCACCAAAAATGGTCATCTATCATGCCTGATGATTAGGAGTTAAGAGCCACATTAAAAAAAAGAAAAGATGACATTGAAGAACTTCATGTTTTATGCAGTGGTACAAATAGATTTTTTTTTCCTGTTGTGGAAAATAACTGGAAGTAGTGAGGAAGTTTAAAAATAAATATATATATATATTTAAATATATATATATATATATATATATATATATATATATATATATGATTTTAGTATTATCATGTAATCATATTTTATATTTTATAATAATCATTTTATAATCAATTGCTTGAGTAGATGCTTTGGGAATATGGGACCCAAATGTGAGTCACCATCTAGGAATTGTTTTTAAGTACCTTCTGGTGCTTGGTACCCCTGGCAGGTGTAGAAGATGGGAGACATCTCTCCTCTAGAAACAGGATAGTAGGGGAGGGATCTTTTTGGTATAATGTAAGCAAACAGGGGCAGAGATAATGTATTCTGTTTAGGCGCTTCTGATAGATTGTAACCTCCAAAGCCTAAAACAATGGGGCCATGGGGGAGGGAATGGGGCGTTGCGATAGGATGTATTATGTATTATGTAGATGTAAATGTATTATGTAATATGTGATTCTGGAATTTGGGGTGTGGTTCAGTGTTTGGCTACATTGTTTGCCTTCCTGAATCCACCACGCTTTGCAAACCATTATTTTTTTAGATTTTGTTGTGAAGTCTAATAAATTTCTTTTCTATTTGTAACTCAAACAGAGTGGATTTCAATTTATGACTATTTTTGTGTCTAAAAATTTTTGGTGCCAAAACCCGGAACTCAACAGGACTTTGTTCAGGACTCCCTAACTTGGAGGATGATGTGGAAGGCATGCCCTGTCGAGTTCGACAGTCCAGCTTCGAACTCCGGGAGTGATGAGTGCTGAATGAACCCTAGAGCTCCAAGAACCTGTGGAACTTACAAATAGAAAAGGAGTGTGAAGGGGAACAGGAACAGAGATTGCCGGCCTCAGGAAATACCAGGTAACTACGTGCACAGACCTAGGTGAGTAAGATCTGGAATGGCCAGATGAAAACCACCTAGGCGGTTGGGAGAGGGCTGGGTAGGACTGCTTGAATCTGAGATCTGTGAGAGGAGTGCATTAGACGTCCCGAGTACCATTGGGGGTAGCAAGATGGAGTGGGAGCTGGCCCTTTTGTAAAAGGGGAAGCAGGAGCTTGGTGAAGCAAAAGTTGGTCTCATTATATTGGTAAGGATAAGATAGCAGTACGGTAAACCAGCAGATGAGGACTGGGTAGGACTGTTTGCATCTGAGATCTGTGTGAGGAGTGCATTAGACGTCCTGAGTACCATTGTGGGTAGCAAGACAAGTGGGAGCTGACCCTTCTGTAAAAGGGGAAGCAGGAGCTTGGTGAAGCGAAAGTTGGTCTCATTAGATTGGTAAGGATAAGATAACAGTACGGTAAACCAATATAGGCAATTCTCAGAGTGTTCCCAGAAAAGAAATGTGTGAAGAAAATTAGGAAAAATCCCAAACTAAATGTAGATAAAGAGAATCCTTTGGGACTCTTATTAATGGGTTACTGTGTGTGTTGGGGGCCTCATAGGCAGGGAAAGATAAGTCATGGGCAATAAGGCCAGTAAGGAGATAAGGTGTCCCCTGGAAAGTCCCTTATGGCAAGGTAAGCAAAGGTACCATGATTCAATATTGTTATTTTGAGTGGCCAAGAAATCCTATTGCTGAAAATATGGAAATATGTAAGTTTTAAAAATTGGCTATGTCAAGCATTAAACATATATGTTAATAAAAGAAGTTTTTATGCCTGTTAGATTCCAGGCAGTGAATAGTTCATTTTTGTTAGAGGAGTGTGGAGGTAGTGTAGGTGTCTAATAAAATCTGTGTTGTGTCTAATAAAAATAAACAAAAAGGCCTTATTTAAAAATGTATGGTTTGCCTGGAGAAAGTATGAAATGAAATTTTTGTATGTGAAATTGTTTATGCAGGCAGTTGGAATGGAAGTGAATGAGTTAATTTGCTGATATGTAAATGTGAGTGTGTTAGCCCTCAAACCCACCTACCACCCCCAGGCTGTGAAAGAAACAGTAAACTGCAGATTTTATTGTTGTAAAAGCCATGGACGATGTGTGAGAGAATTTATGGAAAATGCAGGTAAAAGAGAGCAAACTATTTTTTTTTAGTGGTGAGATTTTTGTAAGGTTTCTTTTACTCCCCCCCCACCCCTGCTGTGTTACTATAAGAGTGAGAAAGAGAGAGACAGCCAGAAGAGGGGTGGTGGTGGTCGTTTTAACCATTTTTTTTCTCTGCTTAGAATTCCAGTCTGAGGAAGGGGGGTGGATGTGAAATTTAATGCCCACTCTTGCAGTTTCAGAGAGGAGAGATTAATTGTTGGACAATCTTTTTTGGAAATTGAGTTTTAGTTAGACATATATATTCATCACAAGGGACGCGGTGGCTCAGTGGGTTAGAACGCTGAGCTTGTTGATCAGAAGGTCGGCAGTTTGGCGGGTCGAATCCTGAGTGCCGCGTAGCAGAGTGAGCGCCTGTTACTCATCCCAGCTTCTGCCAACCTAGCAGTTTGAAAGAACGTAAAAATGCAAGTAGAAAAATAGGGACCACTACGGTGGGAAGGTAACAACGTTCCGTGCGCCTTTGGCATCCAGTCATGCCGGGCACATGACCACGGAGACGTCCTCGGACAAGCACTGGCTCTTCGGCTTTGAAACGGAGATGAGCACTGGCCCCTAGAGTCGGAAACGACTAGCACGCGTGTGCGGGAGAACCTTTACCTTTACCTATATATTCATCAACCAATAGAAATTACTTTGAATTGTTTTGCTTAAATTTGTAAGTTTTAACCTACTTGATGGAAATTTGTTTCCATCTGATTGGAATAGGATTAAGTTGGAATTTGACTAACTTTATATTAAAAGCAATATTAAAGTTTGATATAGGACTATTTCAGTAACTCAGAAAATCTTATTAAGCTTGTTTATTTATTCATTGTTGTAGAGTTGCTTTTTGTTGTTTTGTTTTTATTTTTATGTTTTTATGCCTGTGTGCAGGACACACTGTTAGAAAATAAAACCTAAGAGAAATTGAACAGTGTAAAAAGGACATTGAAAATTTTCCCTTTGATAAACATCCAAATATATCAGCCTTCCCCTTAAGGGAGGTGCCAAATGGGGTAGATGGGAACAATGTCCCAAGGATAAGCTTTGTCCAAGAGCCATTAAAGGCATCTGAAGTAAGGGCATTTTAAAAAAGAATTGAAAAATCTAATTGAGGACCCACTGGGAGCTGCTGAACAGTTGGATAATTTATTAGGACCAAACATTTATACCTGGGATGAACTGACAGCTATTTTTATTTTCGGCTGAAGAAAGACAATTAATTAGAACTGCAGCAGCAGCAATTTGGACTAGGGAACACCCAAATGGGGATGGTGGTGGTGGTGGTAGTGACAGATGTAAAGCTTCCTCTTGCCAGACCAAACTGGGATAACAATGATTTGGCTGCAAGACAAAATATGGAAGATATGAGAAATATTATAAGTAGAGGAATGAAAGAAGCAATACCAAAGGCTCAAAATATGACCAAGGCATTGCAGATAGAACAAGAGAAGGATGAATCCCCAGCTGCCTTTTTCCAAAGGCTAAAAGATGGTATATGTAAATATACAGGGATGGATCCAGATGATGCTGCCAATGCACCACTGGTCAGAGTCCAATTTGTTACTAAATCCTGGCCTGATATAAATAAGAAGATACAGAAATTGGATGATTGGACAGCCAGACCAATCAATGATTTATTGAAAGAGGCTCAGAAAGTGTATGTTCAGAGGGATACAGAGAAAGTAAGGCAGAAAAGTAAGATGATGGTAGCAACAGTACAGCAAATGATGAAGCAGGAAAAACCTCCTAGAAGAGAGTTTGGGAACAAGCAGAGTTCCTTTGAGACAAGATATAGGAGGGGTGAAAGGAACCAGTATGTTAATGGGAGTAGAGGAAGGGGATTTGGAGGATTTCGGGGTGGATACCAGAATAGGGAGAGAATGTACTTTGGATGTGGAATGAAGGGCCACTTTAAAAAGGATTGCCCTAAACATGAAAGAGAGCAGCAAATTTACTCAGTGTGGGAAGAAGAGGATAGTTTTTACTAGGGGTGTCAGGGGCAGTTTATTTTTAGGTCCCACAACGAGCCCTTAATAAATTTAGAAATGGGACCTGAGAAGGAAAAGGTAGTGCTTTTAATTGATACTGGGGCAGCGCACACTTCAGTGTCAACTTTAATAACTACCATGAAGATTAGTCAGAATCAAATTAGGGTGTCTGGAGTGAAAGGAGAAGGATTTTGCGATGTTCGTGGGTTACAGGAATCACGCAGAGACAGCAGGCTTGGTCTCAGCTGTTTATTCAGATACCTGGGCACCCGACAGTCGGTTCGCCCCCTTTTTATAGTCAGCTGTAAGTTGTTCCCTCCAATCCACGACCTGGCTTTCTCCCGCCCGGCTGCTGGACCCATCAGCTGAGTCGGCTTCTGACAGCTCGAGTCCATGTGTGGAGCTGTCAGTCCCTGCACTTGTGCGGAAGCCGGCGGCAATTTGACAGCTGTCAGATTGCCGCGTGTTTTCCTGTCAGCCGTATTTTCTTCTGTAACTTATTAACTCGTAACCTTTTAAACATGTGAACATAACAATATATATATACATATCACCCCTTACCCCTCCCCTGAACTGGTGTCTTCCTTCTCCCTTCGTTGTTGATGGCTGCCCTGCCATTCGTAGTCCTGTAAGTTCGATGGGGATCGTCTAGTCCGGCTAGAACGACAGGGGGGGGGTTCTTCGTTCCCTTGCCCCCTTCCCCCTAGCCTTGGTTGATTGACTGCAGGTTCGAATTCTTGTCATGCGTCTTGTGTAGCTTGTGTCGGCAGTGAAATGTTTTGGGGTTGTCGGTTGCGTATTTGGTCTGTGTGTCTACGAATGTGCCCGTTGTTAATTAAGTATGAAAGTGGTCCAGTCTGGTCAATGATGACTCCTTGCAGCCATTTGGGTCCCTCTGCGTAGTTGCGGGCCCATACATATTGCCCAATTTCAAAGGACCTTGGTGGTAGGGGATGCTCTGCTTCCGCTGCCGATCTATCAGGGTGCAACCTGTCAAGTCAAGTGGTGAGGCGACGTCCCCATCGTAGCTCGGCCGGCGATTTCCCCGTGGTGGTGCATGGGGTGGTGTGTTGAGTGAGTAAGAATTGGGACAGTCTTTGATGCCAATTTCCTTTAACTATTTTCCTGAGGGCGTCTTTGGTGGAACGTACCATAACTTCTGCCAATCCGTTGGAGGAGGGGTGAAACGGAGCCGATGTGATATGTTTAATAGAGTTGCCCCTCGTGAACATCTGAAATTCACGAGAGGTAAATTGGGCCCCATTATCGGTAACTAATATGTCAGGGAGGCCATGTGTGGCGAATAGCCCCCGCAGTACCTGTACCGTGGCAGTCGTTGTGATGTTGTGGACTGGAACTACCTCTAGCCATTTGGAAAAACTGTCTACCGCGATCAGGAAGGTTTGCCCTTGGAATGGTCCGGCGAAATCTAAATGGACCCTGGACCAGGGATTTTTGGTTGTCTCCCATCTGTGTGACAGGCTTTGCGGTGGAGCTGAGCGGGTTAGTTGGCAAGGATAGCACCCGGCAACGTGCATTTCAATGCTTTTATCTATGTCCGGCCACCAGACATAACTCCTTGCTAGGGCATTCATCTTTACAATCCCTGGGTGTCCTTCGTGAAGTGTGAGCAAGACTCTGTCTCTGTGTTTTTCCGGTACTATCACCCTATCTCCCCACAGGAGGCATCCCAAGTAGGATGACAGCTCCTGTCTTCTTGCGAAGAAAGCCTGGAATTCCTGTCCTGGGCATGAAGCAGGCCATCCTGCTGTGACCCAGTGTAATATCGGCTGCAAGTGTTGTCAGTGACTGTGGCAGAGGAGATATCCTTTGCCGTTAAGGGGGAGTCAGATAGCTCCGTGATTGCTAAAATACGTCCTGCTGGAGCCGGGTCTGGGTCTATGCAGGACAGGGGGAGTCTGCTGAGTCCATCAGCGTGTCCCAATTCTTCCCCAGGTTTGTGTATTAATTCGAATGAGTAGGCCGACAAGAAGGTCGACCACCGTAGAATTCTTGGTGACAAAATTTGTAGGGTTAATTTGTTCCAGGTAAAAATACCAAGAAGGGGTTTGTGGTCGGTATAAATAGTGAAATTCCTTCCGTATAGATAGTCGTGGAATTTTTTTACTCCGGCAACGATGGCCAGAGCCTCTCTATCGATTTGAGCATAATTTCTTTCGGCTTTGGTGAGGGTCCTAGAATAGAATGCTATCGGTTTTTGAATGCCAGTGTGCATTGTGTGGCTGAGGACTGCCCCAATCCCGTATGGAGATGCATCGCAGGCAATGCAAAGGGGAAGGTCTTCCTTAAATAAGGTGACTGTGGAACTATTGCACAGGGTGTCTTTCAGTTTTTGAAAACTGGCATCATGTTCTGATGTCCAGAGCCAAGTGCGCCCCTTATCCAAGAGACGGTGTAATGGTTCAGCTAAGGTGGCTTTATGTGGCAAAAAAGAATGGTAAAAATTCAAGAGTCCTAAAAATGCCTGTAACTCTTGTTTGCTTTTTGGTGTTGGTGCATCTTTTATTGCTGTGATCTTGGAGTCCGTTGGGTGGACTCCCTGGGCATCGATTTTGTACCCCAGGAACTCGGTTGAGGGAACCCCTATTTGGCATTTGTCTTTTTGTAACTTGAGACCTGCCACTCTGAATCTGCTCAGAACAGCTGACAGGCGGTCCGCCAAATTGTCCCTATTTTTTCCGGCGATGAGAACATCGTCAAAATATGGGCACACCCCAGGAATTTCTTTTAATGTTTTTTCCATAATTTCTTGGAAAATTCCTGGGGCTGCCGAAATGCCAAATTGAAGGCGTTTAACTTTAAATGCCCCGCGGTGAGTAACGATCGTCTGCGCATCTGCGGTTTCAGGAGTTACAGGGAGTTGCAAATACGCCTGCGCCAAGTCCAGCTTGGCAAAGATGGCGCCGGAATGGACAGAGGAGAGGACATCTTTTACCGCGGGGACCGGGTAAGCATTTGCGTTCAGCGCTCAGTTTAGCATAGCTTTATAGTCCGCACATAATCTAATTTGGCCATTTGGCTTGATGGGTGTCACTATAGGGGTTTCCCAGGACCCTCCGTCGGTGGGTTCTAGGACTCCTATTTTGACAAGACGGTCCAGTTCTTCCTCAATCTTCTTTTTGAGGGTGAAGGGGACCCTTCTTGCTCTAATTCTTATGGGTGAGATCCCTGGGTTTAATTTCAGGGAAATAGGGGGCCCAGTATATTTGCCTAGGGAGTCGTCGAAGACGTCTGCAAATTGTTTGCAGACGTTATCGAGGCTTGCGGCCTGTGTAGCATGAATGCCCATTAGCTTAATACCTAGGGCTTTAAACCAGTCCAGCCCGATTAGGTTGGATCTGTCTTCTTGGGTGACTAGGACATTGAGGAGTCCCCGGAATTTCTTGAATTCCACCAATAATTTTGCTTGGCCCTTCAAGGGAATCGGGGACTTTTGGTAGTCCGCTAGTATTATTTTGGGTGGTTTTAAGGGGATTTGTCTGCGGTTTCTACTGCAAATTTCCTGGAATGTCTTCCCCGAAATTAAGGTGACTGCGGAGCTGGAGTCTACCTCCAGTTCGCATGGTAGTCCCTGTAGCCTAGCTTTGATTCTAAACTTCGGGTTCAAACTGCTGCCTTCCCGCCCCCTATCCTGGTCTACTGCCTGTACCAGGTACCTGGGGGGCTTGGTTGTAGGGTTTTGTGGGTCTTCCATACCTGGGGACATTGCTTTGACTTCGTGGAGGTCTTCTCGGTTGTGGCTCCGGCACACTGTTTTGATGTGCCCGGCTTTTCCACAGTTGTGACACTTGGCATTCCTGAACCGGCACGAGGACCTGATGTGGCTTCCTCTGCAGCTGGCACAAGTGGTTCGCGGTTCTCGGTTGTTGTTCCTGGGTCTAGCCCCTTCTCCTCGGTCGGGTTTGCGTGTCTGAAGTCTTTCGAACCGACGGTGGATGGCGTCCACATCGCTGAAGTCTTCCGGCTCCCCGCTGTCCCGGTGGGCTATTTCCCCTTGATTCACGGTACCGGCTTGACCGTATCCTGGCTTCACGGTGTCTCCCTGGTGGCTGTCTTCATACGCCTGAATCTCTCTCGTGACTTCAGCTAGATTCAGGGTTGGTTTGGCAATGATTTTTTTCTGGAGGCGCTTGTCTCTCAGTCCTATGACCAGCTGGTCCCTTATTCGGTCCTCCAAGTCCGGAAACTGGCACCATTGGGCGGCCTGCCTTACTCCTGCGACAAAGTTGGCTGCCAATTCTCCTGGTAGTTGGCGTCGTTTCGCGAACTGGACCCTCCAGTAGATCTCCGACCGCGTTGGCATGTAGTGTTTGCTGAGCTTCTCCGTAAGCTCGGCGTAGGTTGCTTGCGCGACCAGTTCTGGGCTGCACAGCCCCACTGCCACGTCGTACACCGCGGGTCCGCTTAAGTATAAGAGGGTGGCTGCCTTGGCCCTGTCTTCGGTTATTTTACTAACCAGCAGGAATCCTTCAACTTGGCCCAGGTGTGATTCCCATCGCTCGGGGTATCTGGTGTCAAATTCGCGTATCTGGCCGAATGCTGCCATGCTGTCTCGGTTTTTCCCCTCGGCTTGCTGTGAGGTGGAAGTTATAATTTCCTAGTGACTAGCTCTGAGTGACTCGAAGGAGTGCCCTTCCTCAGCTCAGTGACTTCAGCTCAGCAAGTGCATCCCATCCTCGTCGCCAGTGCGATGTTCGTGGGTTACAGGAATCACGCGGAGACAGCAGGCTTGGTCTCAGCTGTTTATTCAGATACCTGGGCACCCGCAGTCGGTTCGCCCCCTTTTTATAGCCACTGTAAGTTGTTCCCTCCAATCCGCGACCTGGCTTTCTCACGCCCGGCTGCTGGACCCATCAGCTGAGTCGGCTTCTGACAGCTCGAGTCCATGTGCGGAGCTGTCAGTCCCTGCGCTTGTGCGGAAGCCGGCGGCAATTTGACAGCTGTCAGATTGCCGCGTGTTTTCCTGTCAGCCGTATTTTCTTCTGTAACTTATTAACTCGTAACCTTTTAAACATGTGAACATAACAATATATATATACATATCAGATTTTATGTAAAAGAATTGGAGGAAATTCAAATTGGGCAAGAAAATGGAGAAAATATAAGGGCAAAATTATTGTATATCCTGGAGGCAGGTGTGAATTTGCTAGGGAGAGATGTGTTAGGAAAATTGGGACTTACAATTACATTTAAGGAAGAAACGAATCCTCTTTTTTTATTAACAGAAGAAGATGAAAAGAGAATAAACCCAAAGGTGTGGGTTAGGGAAGGGAATAGGGGAGGTTTGCAAATTGCTAAGCACATTGATTTGTGCTTTAAATTGTAAGCCGCCCTGAGTCTTTGGAGAAGGGCGGGATATAAATGGGATTAAAAAAAATAAAAATAAAAAATTGAGCCCCTAAAAATAGAATTAACAATTCCAGATGAAGTAGTAAGAGAGAAACAATATGCTTTGTCAATGGAGGGTCAGAAAGGTCTTCAATCTGTAATTGATGGTTTAGTGAAAGATGGGTTATTAGAACCTACCATGTCACCTTTAAATACACCTATACTTCCTGTAAAGAAATCAGATGGAACATACAGGATGTTCAAGATCTTAGGCTTTTGAACAGCATTGTGAGGGCTAGACACCCTGTAGTCCCTTAGCAGAGGAATCACGTCCATTATTTGCTTGTGAATGGGAAAATCCCTTTCCAGGAAGGAAACAACAATACCAATGGACTGTGCTTCCTCAGGGATTTACGGAAACTCCAAACCTGTTTAGACAAGTGTTGGAACAGGTATTGGAACAATTCCAGGTCCCTGGAGAAACATACATGATACAATATGTAGATGATTTATTAATCTCAGGAAAGAAACAACATCAAATAAAAGAGGCAACTGATAAATTGCTAGAATTTTTGGGAGAAAAGGGGTTGAGAGTTTCTAAGAAGAAACTACAATATGTTGAAAGAGAGGTGAAGTATTTGGGACATTTGATAAGTAAATAACACTGGATAGAATTGAAGGGGTGGTTAAACAGCCTCTTCCTAAAGATAAAAAGGAGTTGAGAAAATTCCTAGGTTTGGTAGGCTATTGTAGGTTATGGATTGTCAACTATGCTAGTCTGACTAAACCTTTATATGCTAAATTGATTGAATCTGAACCATGTGATTTGGAGTGGGAGACTCAGGAAAAAGAAGATTTTAAGCAAATTAAAGAAGCTTTGACCCAAGCTCCTGTGCTGAGCCTTCCCAATTTAAACAAACCTTTTCATTTGTTTGTAAATGCAGAAGAAGGAATAGCTTATGGGGTTTTGACTCAAACCTGGCCGGGTCAACTCAAACCTGTAGCATTTCTGTCTAAAATTATGGATCCTGTAGTAAGAGGATGGCCAGTCTGTGTACAGGCTATAGCAGCAACGGCCCTCTTAGTACAGGAAAGCAGAAAATTAACTTTTGGGGGGGCTCACGTTGTAGGAAACCTGTGATATTTCTACCTTAGGCTCACATAAAATGGCGCAGGTCTGACTCAGGGCAGAGATAAGTTTCGTTTCTGTTCATAAGTTGCAGTTTACCAGAAATCAGATGACCCTGCTACGTGCAGACAGACAATCCCGTTGGTACACGTACAAGAAAGTAACACAAGAAAGTAACAGAAAACAATGACATTCCATACATGGCTATAGCTGAAATGTAACCACTGGATAGCTGAAATGTAACCATTGGATAGCTGCTTGTTGCTTGTGTGGCATTTTGTATTTCAATAAAAGAGAGCTTAGGACTTCGGTCTAGGCCCTCATCCTGAGAACGCTCAGAGAGACGTGTCCTCATTTATTGGCAAGTCATGAGGAGCCCGCCGGGTGCGAAAAACCCGCAACTGGTGACCCCGACGTGATCCACTGCGAGTGGATACGTCTCTGATGGTCTCCATACTCATTGCCTGGAATAGGCTGTGCACCCGATCTCTCCTCGTGAAGACGATGATCCATTCGTGAGTATGGGGAACAAATTTTCTAAGCAACAGACACCACATCTGAAAGAGCTTGAGGAAATAGTCAAAACTTCTAATATTTTATTTAATAGTAGTGACAAACAATTACCAGCAGTTTCAAAAAAGGATTTGAACAGCCTGGCGAGTCTTAATGGAAAGTTTGTTGATTCATGAAAAGGGAAAGAAGCCTTGTCAGTTTCTCCGGCTCCCCCTCCTTATGAGGAACCTGTTCAGCCGGAAGAAACCATGGAGGGCACCTCAGCTGCAGCTCCCAGTGCCCCTCAGGCTCAGCCAGAATCTGTTAAATCATTTCTAAAAGAAGGACTAGTGGCAGCTGCTTTTTGACAAGCTGCACAGACAGGACAATTGAACATGGAAGATTTGTCATCTTGTTATCCTGTTAATTTTTTGCCGGGACCAGCAGCTGGAGGTTAACCAATGCAAGAGTATACACCCTTGCACTATGAATTGATCATAGAAATAAAGAAAGCTGTTTCTAGTTATGGCAACTTTTGATTTTTTAACAAAAATTTTGAATCAATTTGGATTTTTTGTCAGTCCACAAAAAGTTCAACACATGTCGCCTTATTCCTATTTAGGCCATAGGCTTTTATCCACAGCGGCTTACCCCCATATTCCAAAATTATTTTTGCCATCAGAACCAACATTGGTACAATTGCAGCAATATCTGGGAACCATTAATTGGGCAAGACCATATTTGTCATTGACAACATTGTTTAATGCTTTGACCTTAGGAAAGCATCCAGCAGACAAAATTTGTTTGTCAGAACAACATATTAAAATTTTGCAGTTAGTAAATGATGCCTTAAAAAAGGTCTGGGAAGATCGTATGGTTATTGATGTTCCTTTTGCTGCTATTATTTAAACATGCCTGGACTATTTACTGCTGCTATCGTTCAATGTGCTAACCAATTGAAAATTTGGGAGTGGATTCATTTATCCCATACGCCCAAAGTTTCTATTTTAACCAGAGAAGCCCAATTGGCTCAATTGATTTTTAAAATTCATCACCGAATGAAAGCCTTGATTGGGCTGGAGACAGACACTCTTTTTATTTCTATGTCTTTGCAAATTTGGGAATCATTTTTTCAAACCTCAAGTGAATTGCAATTTTCCTTAGCTGATTGGCATGGCAAGGTTTCTTGTCACCCACCACCCGATTATCGTTTGCAAATTGTCCGCACTGTACACATTGACTGGTTGTCACCCTTGTCTCCTCACCCCCTACATTCGGCTGTCACAGCTTTTGCAGATGGAAGCGTCTGTGCCTGGTTGGAGTGTGGTCAATGGATAACCAAGCAAACAACACCCCAGCGGTCAGCTCAGAAAGCTGAATTGGCTGCTTCAATTTTGGCCTGTCAAATTTTTTCATTTCAACCTTTGAATCTTATTGTGGATAGCCTTTATGTTTATCACACAATTCAAATGATTTATGGATCTTATTTATCCCATCCATTCAACCAGATGTGTTACAACTTTTTTTAACCTTGCAAAATTTGCTTTCTGAACGCCAACATCCTGTTTTTGTTACTCACATTCGTAGTCATCAGCCTTTCCCAGGTTTTTTGCAAGAGGGAAACAATGTTGCAGATAAGGCTGCCTCCGGACCTTCGGCCTGTTCTTTGCAACCCCTTACCCCCTGGGAAAGTCATTCGTATTTTCATCAAAATTCCAAAGCATTGCAGAAGCAGTTTGGCATCACCGCTGCAGAAGCTATTGTAATTCGCCAGCAGTGTCCAACCTGCAGCCAACAAGCAACTGCAATCCCTATGGGTGTTAATCCAAGGGGATTGGAGCCTTGCCAAATTTGGCAAATGGATGTCACACAATATGCACCATTTGCCCCATGGATGTATTTGCATGTTTCAATTGATATCTTTTCAGGATTCATCATGGCTACCCCCCAAAGAGGAGAAGCCACCAAACATGTCATTAATCATTGTATCCGGACCTTTGAAGTGCTGGGATGTCCAAAAGAACTCAAAACGGATAATGGCCCTGCCTATAGCAGTCAAGCCATGGCAGAATTTTGTCATCATTGGCAAATAACACACAAATTTGGAATTCCATATAATAGCCAAGGCCAAGTCTTGGTGTAGAGGGCTAACCAAACCTTGAAACATGCTTTGTTGTTGTTGTTAGTTGCGAAGTCGTGTCCGACCTATCGCGACCCTATGGACAATGTTCCTCCAGGCCTTCCTGTCCTCTACCATCTTCTGGAGTCCATTTAAGCTCACACCTACTGCTTCAGTGACTCCATCCAGCCACCTCATTCTCTGTCGTCCCCTTCTTCTATTGCCCTCAATCTTTCCCACCATTAGGCTCTTCTCCAGTGAGTCCTTCCTTCTCATTAGGTGGCCAAAGTATTTGAGTTTTAGCTTCAGGATCTGGCCTTCTTTTTTTTTTTTTTATTAAAAAGTTTTTCAATACATTTTAATTATAACATCCCATTCCCCACCCCTCCCCCGCCCTCTCCCACCCTCTTACCCTCCCTCTCCCCCCTCCCCCCCCAGACTTCCCAGAGCTAGATACAAGGTATAAAAAATAAGATAACCAATCATAAACGCCCATATGCTAACAATAATAACCTATTAATTCTCTCGCGCTTTAGCTCTTATAAATTGACTACAAGCAATATACTTATTCAAATGCTAAATAAAACTTTTTAGTCCCATATTTATTCTGGATGTAATCAATCCATTTCTTCCACTCCACAATATATCGTTGTTGAGAATGGTCTTTCAAATATGCTGAACTCTTTGCCATCTCCGCCAGGTTGGAAACTTTTAAAGTCCATTCCTCTAAAGTCGGCAGTTCTTGCTTCTTCCAATATTGCCCTATTAAAAGTCTCGCTGCCGTAATTAAGTTCAACATCAAATTAATGTCCAACACAATAGTATCAGTAATAATACCCAGTAAAAACAATTGCGGACAAAACTTTATCCTTTTCTTGAATATCTTCTGCATATTCCACCAGATTTTAATCCAAAATGGTTTGATCTTTTTGCAAGTCCACCATATATGAAAATACGTTGCGTCTTCGCCACCACATCTCCAACATTTAGGCTGATAGTTTGGATACATACTTGCTAACTTTCTAGGATCTAAATGCCATCTGTAAAACATTTTATAAAAGTTCTCTCTTAAATTTTGAGCTTGGGTAAATTTCACATTTCTCACCCAGATCTTTTCCCAAGTATCCATTGTGATGACTTCCTGAATGTTCTGTGCCCATTTTATCATACAGTCCTTAACAATTTCTGTTTCTGAGTCAATCTCTATCAATGCAAGATATATCCGTTTGATATGCGCTGGTCCCTGATTTCTAATTTGTTTTACCAGATTTTCATCATCCCTCAAAAAACCAATCTTCTGATCTTCTTTCCACCTGGCTTGTAATTGTCCATATTGAAACCAAGTTTGTACAATCTTTTTTTCTCGTAAAAGATTGTATGACTTCAAACACCATACATTCCTCTCCAAAGTCAAAATTTCCTTATATGTAATCACATCATGTTTAAATCCAACATTTATATTCTCTATTGCGTGTTTGGGTATTGCCCATAACGGTATCTTATAATTTAATTTTTGTCTGTGCTTTTTCCAAACTCTCAACAAAGCATACCTCAAAATATGCATTTTAAAAACATTATCTACCTTTTTGTCATATAGTAAATATGCATGCCAGCCAAATAACAAGTCATGCCCTTCAAGATTTAAGAGTCTCCCCTGTGTCAAATTAATCCAATCACTTATAGCTGATAATGCAGCAGCTTCATAATATAATTTAAAATTGGGCATTCTTAGACCACCTCTTTCGCGTGTATCCTGCATAATTTTAAATTTGACCCGTGGCCTTTTCCCTGCCCAAACGAATTTATTGATACCCTTCTGCCACTCCTCCAAATTTGAATCCTTTTTGAGAATGGGTATCATTTGAAACAAAAATAAAAATTTTGGCAGAACATTCATTTTTACTGCTGCAATTCTTCCCAATAATGATAGTTGTAATTTTTTCCAACTATCCAATTCTTTTTGCACTTTATTCCATAACTTTTCATAATTATTTTTATATAATTTAACATTTGAGGGTGCTAGATATACCCCCAAATATTTAACCCTTTCAACAATTTCAAATCCAGTTAAGCTTTCTATAAAAACCTTTTGTGATACTGTCATATTTTTAGATAAAATTTTAGTTTTTTGTATATTAATCTTAAATCCAGAAACTTTCCCATATTGAAATATTGACTCCATCAATTCCATAACAGAATTTTCTGGATGTGTCAAAGTAATAACCAGATCATCCGCAAAAGCCCTCAATTTATAGTCCTGATCTCTTATTTGAATTCCCTTAATTGTTTCCGAATTCCGTATTTTAATCAATAATATCTCCAATGTTAAAACAAATAATAAAGGTGATAACGGGCAACCCTGCCTCGTACCCTTTTCAATATTGCATATTTCAGTCAAACTATTATTAACAATTATTCGAGCTGTTTGCTTCTGGTATATTGCCCTAATTGGCTGTAAAAATTCATCCCCAAAATTCATTTTATCTAATACTTTCAACAGAAATTTCCAATCCAATTGATCAAAGGCTTTTTCAGCATCCAAAAAGATCAATGCTGCAGGGATCTGGTTATTCCTTTCCAAAAATTCCAATAAGTCAACTATATGTCTCACATTATTTTTCATTTGTCTACCACTTATAAACCCAGTTTGATCACCATGAATCACCTGTTGCAATACCCTCATAAGTCTACTAGCTAACACCTTAGCAAATATCTTGTAGTCCGTATTCAAAAGTGAAATTGGCCTATAATTTTTTGCTTGAGTAACATCCTGATCTTCCTTAGGAATTAAAGAAATAAAAGCAGTTTTCCAAGACGGGGGTACTCCTCCCCCCTTTTGAATTGTCTGACTTCCGGGTGGCAAGGCGCCGCCGCCGACAGCTGATTTTAGCTTGTCAGCTTCGCGGCTTTGTAGAACCGCCGAAAACAGCGCCGATCAGCTGTTTCGGCGGTTCGGAAGCCCCCTCCTCGGGAGAAGAGGAGGGGGTGAGTATCCAAGTAGGGGAGGGGCTCTCTGGGGCCGCCAGGACTTAAAGTTCTGGCGGCTGGAAGA
>JAKJMR010017034.1:0-22365 GCA_024449315.1 Daboia siamensis
AGGGGGAAGGGGAGGGTGAGAGGGTGGGATAGGGTTGGGAAGGGAGGGAAGGGTTGGGGGATGGGATGTAATAATTAAAATGTACTGAAAAACTTTTCAATAAAAAAAAAAAAAACCATATCGAGAGTAATGGTCCAGTATACTTAAAATATAACATGATCCTCCTAAACTTGGTTTCATGGGTCCAATTAAATCTGCAAACACAACTTCCAAAGGTACAGTTGTTTTGAAGCCGTTTAACCTGTTTGCAGGAGTTGCCTTACTCTTTTCCTGATTACAGGAATTGCAGTTCAAATACTTACTACATGGCTTCAGTTTAATTCCTTCTACTAACTCAACTGTTTTACTTAGTGAGTTAAAGTTTACATGCCCTAATCGCCTATGCAATAAATGTATACATTCATCATGTGGCTTCTTGTTCTCACATATCGAGTTAGCTTTAACTGTACTAACCTGGTTACTTGTGAGAACGAATAAACCATTTTTCAAATTAGCAGTTACACAGGTTCCATTGCTCTCAATAGTGCATTGCTCCCATCTGAATGTTACCACAAACCCAACTTGCATGGACAATAGGAATTACCTTCACCAGAGGCCTTCATCTTCCAACCGTTTGCCAGTGAAACATATTGGTTGCTGTTTTTCATATTAATAAACCTCTTTTTCACTTTAGTAATGCATTGTGAAGCCCCACTATCAACAACCCACAATTCATTGTTTCTGGATGTTGGTTCACCAGAAACAGTCAAACCAATGCCCTTCTTAGCCTTCCCACTGCTATTTACATTCTGTTTTCTACCCTTTTTACAGAATTTGGCTATATGCCCTCTAGCCCCACAAGAATAACATTTCTTGATGTTGTAAGCAGTGGTGAATGGCTGCTCTTCTTGTGGCTGTGTCTCTCTCAGCTGGTCTCTGTCACGCCTTCTTCTGGACTCTTCAAGCAGTCTCCCAGTAATGTTAGTCAATGTTAGTTCCTCTCTGGTCAGGACTTCCAAAGAAGAAACATACCCATCATAACTCTCATCCAAAGATGACAGAATAATGTAGACCTGATGCAACTCTGAAAAAATCAACTCCTTTTCATGAAGCTTTTGAAAAGTTGCCTTCATGTAGTTTAAATGGGTCAACATATCTCCATTCTTCTGCAGACGAGCCCTAAACAGCTTACGTGTAAGGTGTATATGTGCATGTTGTGATTCAGGGTCAGCCTGTGGGTTCGGCAGTTGGGTCCGACGACTCAGAGGAGGAGGGGGGTGTTGATGAGAGCCCTCAGCCAGACCCCTCCCACCTGGTCACGACGCAGACCCAGCTGTGTGAGCATGACAGCGTGGATGAAGATGACCCACAGCTGGCCCTGTTCAAGGACGCGCAATGCAGGAGGCAGTCAATCAGGAGTAAACAGAGGAAGGCAATGGGGCACCTCAGAAGGAGGCAGAGAGAAGCCATGTCCTGAACTGTATAAAAGGGGGAATGCGTGGGAGGGATGGTTTGCTGAAGGCAACCGCTTGAATAGTTCCTGTTTCATGGCTCCTGTTTCATGGTTGGTGTCTTGTTTTGCTCTGTTTTATGTCAATAAATTTGGCAGGCTTAATTCCAGCCTCTTGCCGTTTGTAAAGGGGTTGTCCCTGCCTTTTCTGCAGGGCCGGTAGCAGGCTGGTACAGAACAGTGCACCCACACTGTCTCGAACATAAAGCCTTCGCAAAATGCCCCAACACCTAGCAGCAGACTCCTCACCATGAATATGGATAAGCTGCTGGTCATTCAGTGTTAGTCCAATAATGCAAAGAGCTTTCTCATTGTTTCTTTTAAAGTCGTCTATCTTCTTTGCATCCTCTTCGTTATTTGCATCCCAAGCAGTAGTATCTGGTGGGTTATTAACTACAGTCCATAGTCCTTCCTTGCGCAAAAGTAAGCAGCATTTCGTGGACCAGGAAACATAGTTTGTCCCATCCAACCGGGTTATCCAGGTGATGCCTGACAACAGTTCTTGTGCCATTTTACACCAAATAGCTAACACAAACTCAGCTAGGAATACTGTGTGTACTAACTCTCAGTACAGGCCTGGGCCCATAACCAGTGTTAAGGAATTTGTTGTGCAGAGGTCTCCTTGTGCTACCAAAGAGTTGCACAGACAAGGAAGGGTACTGAGAGCAGTAAGAGTCACACAGTAACCACAAGAGTACACTGAGTTGTAAAAGCAAAAAGTAGTTTACTTTAAGGTGGTGTAAAAACAAAAATGCACAGTCAAAAATAAACAGTCCAGGTCAACAGTCCAAGGAGTAATCCAAAATACAAAGTCTTCTTACCGGTCCAGAGGTCAATACACAGTTCAGGTAACAGAGCAAAAACAGTAACAGTAGAAAGCAGTGAATTCAGAGACAGAAAGAAGCTACGTTACTAGCTTCCTCTTATGGCCATGAGAACACTTACACACCCATTGGCCAATTAACTTCTTAAAGTCATAACATCATATATTTTCAACCCAATATTGTAGGCTAACACCATATGCCTAACACTGCCCTTTTTACTAAATGAGGATGTACCCATGTTTGTCTACTCCAAGTATCTACTAAGCCTTTCACAGTGACTCCATTAACTTTTGTTGGGATAAGTTTTCTTCCCAGAGATGCTTGCCCTACTGCAGCCATTCCCTTTTTTCTCTGGCTTTTACAGTACTTAGACAAATGGCCACTTTCCCCACAACTACGGATCTCTCTGACCTCCTAGTGCAGACATATCAAACTCGCAACATCACATGACATCGTGCAACGTATCAGGACGGTTTTGCCATTGCTGGCAATGGGGTGGGCACGGCTTCCAGATGATGCGTCTGGCCCACAGACCAGCAGTTTGACACCCCTGTCCTAGTGCCTTCCTTTGGTTTGGGTAGGAGCGAAAGGCTTTTTTACTACTTTCCCCTTTCTCTCTTCCAGCTCCTTAAAGTTGTTTTTTTTAATAAGTTTTTTTATTCATTTTTTTCCATACATACAATAATATTTTTTCAACCAACATGCTGTCTGGGTTTACATGCTAATACATATTTAATTCCTAATCCTTTCTTCTTTCCTCCAACCAATGGTAAAATAAGTCCCAAGTCTGATAATAGTCCATTTCTTCTTTTTCTGTCAGTCTCATAGTCAATCTGTCCATCTCTGCACAGTCTAGTATTTTTTAATTATTTCTTCATCTGATGGTATTCCTTCATTTTTCCAGTGTTGCGCAAATATAATTCTTGCCGCTGTTGTGACATGCAAAGTCAAGTATAAGCTTTGTTTATTAGTCTGTTCTGGCATTATACCTAATAAAAAAAGTTCAGGTTTAAAATCAACATGTTCTCCTAACATCTTTTCTAACCAAGTATATATCTTTTTCCAATAATTCTTTACTTTATCACATGTCCACCAAACATGATAATACGTGCCTGACTTATGTTTACATTTCCAAAATCTATCTGACATATTTTTAAACATTTTTGCTAATCTTGCTGGTGGCAAGTGCCATCTATAAAATATTTTATATAAGTTTTCTTTATATGAAGTTAACATTGTCAATTTAGTTTCTTACCCATAAATTTTGCCATTTTTCTAATTCTATATTATAACCAAAAATTTTTGCCCATCTTATCATTGTTTCTTTAACTTGTTCGCCTTCCATTTCTAAAGTTAATAAAAAATTATACATTTTCTTAATTAATTTCAAGTCAACAATTTCTTATCAAACTCAGTTTGTTCCTTATAAAATCCATATATTTTAACATCTCTATCACATCTAGTTTGCATTTGTATATGTGTCCACCATGTTAGGTTGATACCCTGATTTTCCATTTCTTGTTTAGATTTTAAATTTCCTTCAGAGTTTAGAATATCTCTATATGTCCAGATTTTTTCAAAGTACACTAAGTTTGGGTGTACAAATGCTTCCATTGTTGACAACCACCCTGGAATTTTTAAATATATTTTGCTTTTTATTTTTTCCCCATGTTGTTAACCCGTGGTGGTGAACCTATGGCACGGGTGCCACAGGTGGCACGCAGAACCCTCTCTGTGGGCACACATGCCATCGCCCCAGTACTAGGCCTTCAGCTGGGTTTTATAAAACCTTTTCGCTTTAGGCCTCTGCTACCATGTACCCCCAAAAAAGGTTCAATTAATCAAGTTCTCGGGGAAAAAAAGTTCTTGCAAAGTTGGAATTAATTGATTGAACTTTTTAGTCCCACCCAGTCTGCAGCTACCACTGCAGCCACGCACACCCAATTGGCCACGGCCACCCAATTGGCCGCACCCACCCAAAGGCCCACACCCACCAGGCACCCAATGATACATAACTGGGTTTTGGGTTGCAGTTTGGGCACTCAGTCTCTAAAAGGTTCGCCATCACTGTTGTTAACAATGCATTCCTTATATAATGATTTTGGAAATATTTATGAACTCTATTTTTCCCATACCATAAGAAAGCGTGCCACCCCAATTGTAAATCATGCCCCTCCAGATATAGTAATCTTTTGTTTTTAAGAATTATCCATTCTTTTACCCATGTTAACACAGATGCCTGGTAGTATAGACCCCACTCTGGTAGGCCAAACCCTCCATTTTCCTTGGCATCTTTTAACAATTTCCGCTTAATTCTAGCTTTCTTTCCTTGCCAAATAAATTTCAAAATTAGTGAGTTCAAGTCTTCAAAAAAAAATTCTCCAATTTTATATGTATTGTTTGGAATAGAAATAAAATTTTTGGTAATAAATTCATTTTCACTGTGGCAATTCTTCCTAATATTGACAATTGCAATTTTTTCCATTTTTCCAAATCCAATTTTATTTGAGTCAATAATTTTGTGTACTTATCTTCTTTTATCATTGAGCATCTTGCTGTTAACTGTTTCCCCAGATAGTTAACCTTTTTTGACTATCTGTAAGGTTAACTATTACTTTGGTTTTTTTCTCTATTTATTTTCAGTCCTGCCATTTCTCCATATGGTTCTATCTTTCCCAATAGTTTAGGAATCATCTCCAAAGGTTCTTCTAAAATAAACACCAAGTCATCAGCAAATGCTTGTAGTTTGTATATTTCACCTTTTATTTCTAGTCCTTTAATTTCTGTATCTTGTCTAATATTTCTATTTAAAACTTCCAAAGTGAAAATAAATAACAGTGGAGATAGTGGGCATCCTTGCCTTGTGCCTTTCCTTATCTCAAAATTCTCTGTATAGTTTCCATTCACAATCACTTTTACTGCTTATTGTATATTGTTTTTATCATATTTATAAAATTCTGTCCAAAGTCCATTATTTGTAATTGTTGAATCATAAATTGCCAGGAAACTTTATCAAATGCCTTTTGGGCATCCAGAAATACTAGTGCCATTTGTTTTCCTGGATGCAATTCATATTTATTCTAATACATCCATTATCACTCTTAAGTTGTTTTTAATTTGTCTCTTTGGTAAAAAAAACCATTTTGATCTGAGTGTATAAATTCAGTTAAGTATTGTTTCAGTATCTCTGCCATTACTGAAGTAAAAATTTTATGATCCACTTCAGTAATGATATCAGTCTGTAGTTTTTTATCTGTGTCAAATCTGCATCTTCTTTTGATATTAAAGTGATATTTCCTTCTATCCACGTATTTGGAAGTTTAGCTTCCAACAAGAGTTCATTACAAATGTCTTTCAATGGTTCACTTACAGGTGAAACTCGAAAAATTAGAATATCGTGCAAAAGTTCATTTATTTCAGTAATGAAACTTAAAAGAGGAAACTAATATATGAGATAGACTCATTACATGCAAAGCAAGATAGTTCAAGCCGTGATTTGTCATAATTGTGATGATTATGGCGTACAGCTCATGAAAACCCCAAATCCACAATCTCAGAAAATTAGAATATTACATGCAATCAATAAAACAAGGAGTGTACATAGAACAATATTGGACCTCTGAAAAGTATAAGCATGCATATGTACTCACTACTTGGTTTGGCCCCTTTTGCAGCAATTACTGCCTCAATGCAGCGTGGCATGGAAGCTATCAGCCTGTGGCACTGCTGAGGTGTTATGGAAGACCAGGATGTTTCAATAGCGGCCTTCAGCTCTTCTGCATTGTTCGGTCTCATGTCTCTCATCTTTCTCTTGGCAATGCCCCATAGATTCTCTATGGGGTTCAGGTCAGGCGAGTTTGCTGGCCAATCAAGCACAGTAATCCCACGGTCACTGAACCAGGTTTTGGTGCTTTTGGTTACCAAGTCCTGCTGGAAAATGAAGACAGCATCCCCATAAAGCTCGTCTGCGGAAGGAAGCATGAAGTGCTCCAAAATCTCCTGGTAGACAGCTGCATTGACCCTGGACTTAATGAAGCACAGTGGACCAACACCAGCAGATGACATGGCTCCCCAAATCAACACAGACTGTGGAAAATTCACACTGGACTTCAAGCATCTTGCAGTGTGTGCCTCTCCATTCTTCCTCCAGACTCTGGGTCCTTGGTTTCCAAATGAGATGCAAAAGGTGCTCTCATCAGAAAAGAGGACTTTGGACCACTGAGCAACAGACCAGGTCTGTTTTTCTTTAGCACATGTAAGACACTTCTGATGTTGTTTGTTGCTCAGGAGTGGCTTGACAAGAGGAATACGACATTTGAAGCCCATGTCCAGGATCCGTCTGTGTGTGGTGGCTCTTGATGCACTGACTCCAGCCTCAGTCCACTCCTTGTGAAAGTCCCCAACACTTTTGAATGGCCTTTTCCTGACAATCCTCTCCAGGCTGCGGTCATCCCTGCTGCTGTCAGGTCAGCAGTCTTCCCCATGATTGTGATTCCTACTGAACCAGACTGAGAGACCATTGAAAGGCTCAGGAACCCTTTGCAGGTGTTATGGCTTAATTAGCTGATTAGAGTGGGACAGTTTGAGCCTAGAATATTGCACCTTTTCACCATATTCTAATTTTCTGAGATTGTGGATTTGGGGTTTTCATGAGCTGTAAGCCATAATCATCACAATTATGACAAATCACGGCTTGAACTATGTTGCTTTGCATGTAATGAGTCTTGAGTCTATCTCATATATTAGTTTCCCCTTTTAAGTTGCATTACTGAAATAAATGAACTTTTGCACGATATTCTAATATTTCGAGTTTCACCTGTATATGACATTTTAGCCCGAACGGAGAAATCAAAAGACCAATTCGAGGTTTCTATGAAAGCAACCAATTTATTTCTGTCATTAGCAGACGAAGCCCTGACTGTAAAGAATTGTCTTGTATGTGGAGGAACAAATATGGGGGAACAGTGGCCATGGGAGGCGATGGAAGCTAACCCGGAAATATATAACAACATGACATGGGCAGGTAACAACACCCAAAGAATGCATGTATATGGCACAGTGTGGACTCTCACAACAAATCTGGTTGGTCGAAATTGCTTCACACGCAAAGGGGATCGGCCAGTGGGAGATCTTAACTGTTTGAGGGATTGGGATGAACAGTATAAGGTATGGACATCTTTGGGAAATGCCCCTGAGCGTTTGAAATTTGATATGACTATCATGCCTTATCTGAACTCCAACAAGGAAGAGGAATGGGTAGCCCCCAGTGACATGTACTGGATTTGTGGCACCTTTGCTTATGAGGTGTTGCCTAAGAATTGGTCAGGATCGTGTGCATTGGGTTGGATAAAGCCCTCATTCTTTATTTTGCCAATACGATCATGGCAGGTGCTTGGTGTGCCAGTCTATGATCAAATGGGAAATCGAAGAAAAAGAGAGGTGGACACAGCCTTCTCTAATTTCCCTTGTAGAGAATCCAATTATTATGAGAAAATGGGGGATTGGTGGAATTCAGAGGATAGTTTGTGTGTATGGCCAAGCAACCTGGGCAGAGGATGGCACCTATGGTTACAGAACACCAATCTATATGATAAACTGTATAATTAAGATGCAGGCTGTTGTGGATCTGGCAGGGCAACACCTAGATAAAGCCTTAAACTTGTTAGCTGTAATCACTGATAAAATCCGGACAGCAGTCTATCAAAACCGATTAGCTTTGGATTAGGTAAAGGTAAAGGTTCCCCCGCACATGTGTGCTAGTCGTTTCCGACTCTAGGGGGCGGTGTTCATCTCCGTTTCAAAGCCGAAGAGCCAGCGTTTGTCCGAGGACTTATCCGTGGTCATGTGGCCGGCATGACTAGACGCCAAAGGCGCACGGAACGCTGTTACCTTCCCACTGGAGTGGTCCCTATTTTCCTACTTGCATTTTTACGTGCTTTCGAACTGCTAGGTTGGCAGAAGCTGGGACGAGTAACAGGCGCTCACTCTGCTACACGGCACTCGGGATTCGACCCGCCAAACTGCCGACCTTCTGATGGACAAGGTCAGCGTCCTAACCCACTGAGCCATCGTGTCCCTTTGGATTACCTATTGGCAAAAGAAGGTGGAGTGTGTGGAAAATTCAATCTTTCAAATTGTTGTCTTCAAATCTTTTTTTTTCCCGATGAAACTGGTCAGGTAATCGAACAACCATTGAAATGAGGCAATTGACACACAATGCAGATCAAACCTGGAAGGGTTTTAATTTCCAAGAGATTTTCAGTGGATGGTTTCCCAAACTTCCAGGGTTACAAGCAATCGTGGCTCTCATAGGACTGATAGCTGCAGGATGTGTGTTGATTCCTTGTATCTTGCCTATTTTTATAAGAACTATATCCAATAGCTTAGCTTTACTTGCTGAAAGAAAAGCTACTGCACAGGTAATGGCAATGTGGGAATATGAAAAGTTACAAACCAAAGACCTCTGTTGAGACTCATTGTCATAAGTTGAGATAAGTCTCAAAAGGGGGAATAAAGAGGAAATTTATTAAAAGTCAATGTGTCAGCAAACGTAGTCTTGTCCTTAAGGCAGATGTTGATCAAGGTAGCCATAATCCTGTTAGCGTAACTACACATACTCCCCGGTAATTATCTTCTGCAATTTTCTTCTGTAAACTGTCTTTGGATAAGAATGTATGGAATATTAACCACATAAGTAACAATGTATAACAATGTATAACTAGGAATTAGAGGTGTATAAATATGTCTGTTCATGAGCCCTTCAGGGTTCAGACCTTTTGCTTTGTTTAAGCCTTCTGAACCTGCGCAATAAACCTTTCCTTTCCTGAAGAGCTGGCATGAGTCTCTTCTTTCTACAACATTGTAAGTTTACTTACTTTGCAATGCTTTCCTTTCCCCACACTTTTGCTTCTCTGCTGGCTCAATCTCTCTTTCTCTGTGCCGCTTCTGCTGCCCAGATCTATGGCTGCAGAGCAATTTCGCTCCCCCTCCCCATGGCCAACCTGGGCAGCAGAAGCAGGGCGGTTTTATGATGCTCCAGTGGCCCTGATCCAGGTATTGCTCTGCAGCCCTAGATCTGGGAGGCAGAAGCATTTTTCAGGCCTCCAACGCCCGGATCAGGCCGCTGGAGCATCGTAAAATCGCACCCACGGCTAGGATGTGAGCTCCAGAAGCTTCGAAAATGCTTCTGCTGCCCAGATTGGCCATGGGGTGGGGGGAACGAAATTGCTCTGCAGCCCTAGATCTGGGCAGCAGAAGCATTTTTGAAGCCTCTGGAGCTCGCATCCATGGCCGTGGCGCAATTTTACGATGCTCCAGTGGCCCGATCTGGGCATCAGAAGCCTGCAAAATGCTTCTGCTGCCCAGATCTAGGGCTGCAGAGTGATTTTGCTCTGCCCTGCCTGATTTGGAGGGAGGCGAGTGGCCACTACGCGCCCCAAAATGGCCCTCTGCCACGATGCACTGGCAGCCATTCTCCTCCAGAGGGAGGCAAGCGGCCACTACGCGCCCAAAACCGGCCCTCTACCGCAACGCATGAGGCTGCCTTTCGCCTCCTGCCGGAGCCAAACAGTCACACCAGGTTGAACCAGACATTTGCTGCAACGCACAAGGCGGCTGTTTGCCTCCAGTCAGAGGCAAACTGCCGCCTTACGGCAAATGTTTGGTTTCAGCACGGTGTGGATCTTTGCCTCCTGCTGGAGGCAAACAGCCAGCAAATGGGGCAGATCTTTGCCTCCGGCCAGAGACAAAGAACCAGCAAGTGGCGTGGATCTTTGTCTCTTCTCGGCCCCAGCCTTGGCATTTTGGGAGAGCAGAACCCCCTTCCGCCCCCGTAGCCCAGGTGGCCGGCTTGATCTGAATGAGCGAGGTGGTCACAGCCAGCCTTTGACTCCCAGTGTCCCACAGTGTGGTGAGTAGCAGCCTGCCATGGTGGGGGGAGGGAAGATTGGTGCCCCATTAGTCCCCTGAGCCCTACCCAAGCCATCCCAAGGATTGCCATGCTGCCACCACCGTTCCCCCCGTATGGATTCTCCTGCTGCTGCCGCTTGGAAAAGGCCTCTGCCCCACGTATCTAGGGCTGCACAGCTATTTTGCGCCCCCCCCCATGGCCGATCCAGGCAGCAGAGGCCTTTTTGAAGCTTCTGGAGCTCGCATCCATGGCTGTGGGGCAATTTTGTGGCACCTCAGTGGCCTGGATCACCAGCGAGGAGGGTGCAAAATCGTTGTGCATCCCTAGATCCATGGGGCAGAGGTCTTTTGCAGGCCTCTGTAGCCTGGATCAGGCTGCTGGTGCACCGCACAATTGCCCTGCGGACATAGATGCGAGCTCCAGAGGCTTTGAAAAGGCCTCTGCCGCCCTAATTGGCCGGGAGGCGGGGCACAAAATCACTCTGGAGGCTTACCTGGACTCGTGCTGCAGCTGCCTCCACCACCCAGCCCAGATCCACCCAGCTCTTGCAGCTTCTCCCTGACTCTCAGTGCAGAGAGAAAGAGAGCAAGAGCGCAGGAGCACATGGAGAGGGGGCGGGGCATCCTGGCCCCACCTCCCTCTTGGGTGATGATGTGCGTGCCCACATTCCTATGGAAAAAGTGCTTTGGCAGCATCTCCTTCAGTGTAAATAGGGGACTGGTATCACTCAATGCTAAATCATGGCATGGTTTTCCCATGATCTGTTGAACAAGTAAGACCTGGTACCAGGTTAGGCAATAAAGTATGGTTTATAAGTCATAACAGCTCAGTTGAAGATTTAAATAGGTGGAGGGAGTGGGGAGATGGGAAGGTGACATCAAATTGTTCATAACATCATTGTACAAATGACATAAATGACATAATTTGTATTGGCTGTGGCTTTAACCAGACATCTATTACACATACACTGTAAAGCAATAACATTCGATGTTAGCAGTATGTCGGAAACTTGACATACACATTTATGTATTTATTTACTTTTATTTCACTAAATGTATTATAGCTGCTCACTTCAGAGGAAGAGCCAGTTTGGTGTAATGGTTTAGGCATCAGACTAGAAACTGGGAGACTGTGAGTTCTAGTCCTGCTGTCAGAATCCATTTATATTTCATTTCTAACTCCCTATCTGTACAAACCTAAATCTCACCCTCTTACTGGATTCTGCCATTCCCAAGGAGGGGAATTGAAGACAGGATGTTAATTGGCCAGCTCTATTCCTTAGATGCAAGGTTTGTTTATTCAGCCTGCCTGGAGGCCATCACAAAAGACCAAGGAATAAAACCTTTGAACTAAGAAGAACAAAGAAAGAGGGAGGGGGGAATTCTGGTTTGTATCTCCGACTGGAATGTGAAGGGGAGGAAGTAATAATGTTGCAAATGTATTGATGTTTCTCTTTTCCCACGAGGGATTTTGACACATGAAACTTGACTGATCCGGAACTGACCAAATAGACTGAGGGGAGGGGTTTTTACTCGGGGACACTTTAAAAGTATCGATCTGTGAGACAGTTTCCAGATCCTGTCTAGATTATCCACTTTCAACCATGTTTTAGTAAAAGTTCCTGTTTGGACAATCCTGTCTCCAAGAGTTCTTCTTTCCTAAGATGTGGATTGGGGTGGGTTCTGACATTAGACAGGATCTGCATTAAGAGTCAACCTGGAAGGGAAAACCTTACCGGGGAACTTTGCAAAAAATACAGTGTCTAAAGATGAAACAAGAGAGGAGGAAAGCCTGAAGGAAAGGGAAGTTTCCCCCTGAACAAAACTCCACCAACTATCAGAAGCTGAAGCATCATATTCCTCCAGGGAAGAGGTAGTGGAGACTCACGACTGCAAACCACGGTGGTTAATGGGCGTTGGAAGGAAAAGCGAGTGGGAAAAGGCATCGAGAAAAGTGACCCTGAGGCAGGGCAGCCACCAACCCGAATGGAGGCAAGAGATGGAGAGCTCCCTGCACGTCAGTGAAGAGGAGCGGATCCTAGAGAAAACCATTGACCTGATGGAGAAAAGCCTTAGCTCACTAAGAGAGGAGAAACCTGAATACCGCAGCCGCAGCAGAGCCTGTGGACACAACTGGAGAGACAGTGGGGGGGAATCTGGAACCTGCAACACCGGGGCCGTCCGCTGGACCAGGAGCTGCCACCTCAGCAGCACCCACCCCCTGCTGAACCACAGACAGGGATCAGGATGGGGGGCAATACCACCCGCTGCGCAGACAACGATCCATTCAAAGACTACCGCCCCTGGAAGTGAAATTCAAGGGAGAGCCACCATGCTTGGGGTTTTTCCTAACCTAAGTCCTCAGCTATATGGAAGAATACGGACGGGACATCCCCAGTGACAAAGCCCGCATCCGCATTGTGCAATCTGCCATGGATGGACCGGCTGCAGACTGGGTGGTGAACCTGCATGACTTCAATGCCTCAGAACTCAATGACTTCAACCAATTCATGTCATCCGTGAGGAGGTGGTTTGAGGACCCTTTGGCTGATCGGGAAGCCCGGGAGACAATCAAAATGGTGAGGCATGGCAGACGGCCGGTGGCTGAATATACCCAAGAATTCCGAGCCATTGACAAAAAGCTGAACTGGCTGGAAAACATCCTCCTTAGCCATTTCAAAGACAGGCTGAAGAAATGGAACCTGTGGGTAAATTGGAGGACAGCAGAACTCAACTTCCTGGAGGGAGAGCATAGGAACGTAAAACCTCAAAGCACCCCCCCAACCTGAAGAGAGGAGACAGCATCAGTGGGGGAAGAGAAGGGGTTACCAGAAATACAGGCACCTTGCTGAAGTTTACAGTGAGGAATGGGCAGATGAGCTTCCCCCTCACCGGCCCACAGACTGTGCTATAGAATTCAAACCCGGGGCAAAACTCCCAAAGCCCAGGATGTACGCCATGAGCCCAAAAGAAACGGTGGAAATGGAAAGATTTATTTTAAAAAAACCTAGAAAGGGGATTTATTGAGCCTGCCAAACCCAAAGTGACCGCCCCGGTCCTGTTCAGGGAGAAGAAGGATGGCACTATTCGTTTGTGCATGGATTATAGATCTCTGAACACAATTAGTGAATTTAATCTGTATCCCCTACCCCTAATGAAGGATATGCCATCCCACCTATCAAAAGGAAGGATTTTTACCAAACTAGACCTGAGAGAAGCATACTACCGCATTAGGATTAAGGAAGGAGACGAATGGAAGACTGTGTTCAATTGCCCAATGGGTTGCTACCAGTTCAAAGTACTGCCATTTGGACTGCAACGGCCCCCCGCAGTTTTTATGCAATTAATTAATGAAGTGCTAAGAGAACACCTATATAAGGGGGTCCTGGTTTACCTAGATGACATTCTTATCTTCACTGAGACCAAAGAGGAGCATGTTAGCCTAGTCATAGCAGGTTTGAAAAAATTGCAGGCCGCCCACCTATATGTAAAATTAATGAAATGTGAATTCCACCAAGAAAGAATAGACTACCTGGGGTATCGCATATCCCCACAGGCCATCAAAATGGACCCTGAGAAAGTCAGGGCAGTATTAGAATGGGCACACACACACACACACACACACACACACGCACATGCACAAGGAAGCAATTGCAAAGTTTCTTGGGGTTTGCAAACTTCTACCGCCAATTCATCCCTTCCTTTGCCCAAATAGCCCTGCACTCACAAACATGTTGAAAATGAAGGGGTGGGGTCCCCAGTGAAACCCAGCCAGCCCCTGAAGTGGACAATGGAATGTCAAGCAGCATTTGAGAGGCTAAAGAGACTTTTTTCTGCCGAACCTGTCCTGAGACACCCAGATCCTGATAAACCTTTTGTAATACAGGCAGATGCTAGTAATGTGGCAGTGGGAGCTGTAGGAAAATGACAAGGGGGCATTGCAACCATGTGCATATACATCCAGGAAACTCACGGAGACAGAACAATGTTGGCCCGTATGGGAAAAGGAGGCGTATTCTGTGAGATGGTCATTACTTACATGGCGCCAGTTCCTTGGAAATAAAATCCCCTTCCAGGTCTGGACAGACCACAAAAATTTGGAAGCATTAAAAACACCCAGGAAACTCACTCCTAAGCAAGCCCACTGGTCCCAACATTTTCACCAATTCCATTTCACTCTCAAACACTTACCGGGAGGGAAGAAGTTTTTGGCGGATGCATTATCTCGCATGCCCCAATATAACAGCACACAGGTCACTGACTCTAAACCACTCGTGCCCAAACAACAACTGGCAGCACCAGTCACCAACAGGACCCAAGCAAAAATGAAACCGCGGGTGGATAGCCAAAGTGGAAGAGAATTCCGAAAGTCTTTGGAAACTGATGAATGGTTCCAGAAAAATAGACATGTGTGCACAATTAAAGATGGACTACACTGGGTGGGTGAGAAGTTATACATACCTGCCACCCAGAGGATCAATTTCATGCAGCTGTGCCATGATACAAAATCAGCAGGACATTTCGGGTTTGTAAAAACCCTACACTTAACTAAAAGGCAATTTTGGTGGCCATCCATGAAAATGGACATAGAAAGCTACGTGGGCAGCTGCCAAATTTGCACGATGGCTAAGAGACTGCAAGGGAAATTGCCAGGACTGTTACAACCGGTGGCGAACCCCTCAGCCCCTTGGAAAGAAATAGCCATGGATTTTATAGTGGAATTACCAGAAAGCAATGGGAACACTGTAGTCTGGACGGTCACGAACTTGTTTTACAAACAAGTGCACTTCATCCCTTGCCAATAGATCCCCACCGCAAAAGCCATAGCAAAACTTTTCGTGCAGCATATTTACAGATTGCATGGGGCACCACAACGCATCATATCTGATAGGGGGTGTGTGCAATTTACGTTGGCATTTTGGAAAGAATTTTTATCCCTTTTAGGAACCACCCAAAGACTGACATCTAGTCATCATCCTCAAGGGAATGGTCAATGTGAAAAATTGAACTCAGTACTTGAGCAATATTTAAGATGGTTTATTAATTTCCAGCAAACCAATTGGATGGACCTACTGCCTTTTGCAGAAGTGGCATATAATAATGCAGTCCACTCCAGCACAGGTTACACTCCTTTTCAAATAGCTACCAGTCAAAGTTTCAACCCCATGCCAGAACTAATCCCAAATGAACCCATAATCCCATCACTGAAGGATTGGATTTCACAATTACAAAACACCTGGCCAATTGTTAGGAAAGCTTTAGATGAAGCTAGACAGGCATAGAAGACATAGGCGGACAAAAAGAGTCGATCCCAAATCATTCAGGGTGGGAGAGATGGTATATTTAATACCTTAAATCACTACAACCCTGTAAAAGACTCCGACCAAAATATATTGGACCTTTTCCAATTAAAAGAATCATAATCCCAGTAACAGTAGAATTAGGACTACCCAAAAATCTTAGGCAGATACATCCAATTTTCATACAGAAATTTCATACAGAAGGTTTCATATAGAATACCCTAACAAATCGGGCTAACATTTATATTTTATTTCCTCTACAGGTGGACCTATCTTTCTTTTAAGGAGAGCAGATTGTCAGAATCCATTTATATTCCATTCCTAACTCCCTATCTGTGCAAGCCTAAATCTCACCCCCTTACTGGATTCTGCCATTCCCAAGGAGGGGAAGAGAAGATGTTAATTGGCCATCCCTATCCATTAGATGCAAGGTTGTTTATTCAGCCTGCCTGGAGGCCATCATCAAAGACCAGGGAAAGAACCTTTGAACTGAGAAGAACAAAGAAGGGGGGGGGGGGGAATTATGGTTTGTATCTCCGACTGGAATTTGAAGGGGAGGAAGTAACAATGTTGTAAATGCATGGAAGTTCTCTTTTCCCACGAAGCGTTTTGACACATGAAACTTAACTGATCCGGGACTGACCAAATGGACTGAGTGGAGAGGTTTTTACTCAGGGACACTTTAAAAGTATCAATCTGCAACACAGTTTCCAGATCCTGTCTAGATTATGCACTGTCAATCATAAGGCTCCCCACATTCGTGACCTGATCGAGGAGGAACGCACGGATCTGGCATGCATTACGGAAACCTGGCTAGGCACAGAGGGAGGGGTCCCTCTAATCGAGTTATGCCCCCCAGGTTTCCATGTGCTACACCGGCCACGGGCTCAGGGTAGGGGTGGTGGGGTGGCGGTGGTTATTAGGGAGACTTTATGTCCGCAGGAGACCACCATTGTCCAGATTGGCGGGAGTGAGTCCCTCCTCCTGAGATGTGGCCCTCAGGTTCATATGGGCTTGTTGCTCACATACCTGGCGCCCAGCTGTGTGGCAACAGCTCTGCCCGAGCTGCTCGACACCTTCTCAGGGTTGGCGGTGGAGTTCCCCAGGCTTATAGTGCTGGGTGACTTCAACCTGCCTTCCCTGGGAGGGTCGTCGGAGTTAGCCCGGGAATTCATGGCTTCCATGATGGCCATGGACCTGACCCAGGTAATTCAAGGCCCGATTCATGTGTGGGGTCACACTCTCGACCTGGTGTTCCTGTCTGGACAGTGGTTGGATGATTTGGGAGGGAGTTCACCAGTCGTTGTTCCCCTGTCATGGTCCGACCATCATCTCCTGCGGCTGGTCTTCCGTTATGCCACCCCCCACCGCTGGGCTGCAGAACCGACCAGATGGTTCCACCCCAGGTGCCTAATGGACCCTGAACAGTTCCAGATGGCGCTTGGGTGTATACCCATCGCCCTCACTCACAGCCCAGTTGATGCCTTGGTTGATGCCTGGGAAAAGGCGGCCACTGAGGCACTCAACTGTGTTGTACCCTTGCGAGCTCTGACCCGGCGCAGATCCCGTTGGGCTCCATGGTTTTCTGTGGAGCTCTGGGAAATGAAGCGTCGGAGATGGGGTCTAGAGAGTGGTTGGAGGCCAGCCATTCCGAATCTGACCGATTGCAGCTAAGAACCTTTATAAGGTCTTATCTTGCTGCGATGAGGATGGCGAGGGCTAATTACTTCGCTGCCCTCATCGCGTCCACAGATAATCGCCCGGCCACCCTGTTTAGGGTGACTCACTCCCTCCTTAATCAGGAGGTGAGAGAGGAGCCCTTGCAGGGGCGGGCCGAGGAATTTAGTCATCATCTGATGGACAAAATCGCTCAGATCCGGGCCGGTTTGGACTCTAACTGGGCAGAGTTGGATGTGGAGGAATCGGACGGTCTTGAGCATGTTATCTGGACTGAGTTCGATCCTGTTTCCCCTGATGATGTGGACAGGATTATGGGGAGACTGAGTTCCACCACCTGTTTATTGGACCCGTGTCCCTCTTGGCTGATTTATGTGGCTCGGGAGGAGATACGTGGCTGGTTCCAGGCAGTAATATCTGCCTCTTTGAGGGAGGGTGTCTTCCCCGCCACTTTGAAGGAGGTGGTGGTGAGGCCCCTCCTCAAGAAGCCTGCCCTGGACCCAGCGATTTTAAATAACTATCGTCCTGTCTCCAACCTTCGCTTTTTGGCGAAGGTTGTGGAGAGCATGGTGGCGCATCAGCTTCCTCTGTTCCTGGAGGAAACTGATTATCTGGACCTGTACCAATCGGGTTTCAGGCCTGGGTACAGCACGGAGACGGCATTGGTTGCACTGGTGAATGATCTCTGGCGGGCTCGGGACAGGGGTTGCTCCTCTGTCCTAGTTCTATTAGATCTCTCAGTGGCTTTCGATACCATCGACCATGGCATCCTATTGCGGTGTCTCAGGGGGTTGGGAGTGGGAGGCACTGTTTTGCAGTGGTTCTCCTCCTATCTCCTGGGCCGTTCGCAATCGGTGTTGATGGGAGGGCAGAGGTCTGCCCCGAGGCCTCTTGTTTGTGGAGTCCCTCAGGGGTCGGTTCTCTCTCCCCTCCTGTTCAACATCTATATGAAGCCGCTGGGCGAGATCAGTGATGCCCTTGCCGTGATGTCCCATTGCCTGTAGACGGTCCAGGTCTGGATGGGGAGAAACAGGCTTCGTCTCAATCCTGCCAAGACTGAGTGGCTGTGCATTCTGGCATCTCGGCATCTCGGACTAACCAGTCTATTCCACCTTTAATGATGGGGGGTGAGGTGTTACCCCCCGTCGATAGGGCTCGCAACTTGGGCGTCCTCCTGGACTCACGGCTCAGTTTTGAAGACCATATAGGAGCTGTGACCAGGGGGGCCTTTGCCCAGGTTCACTTGGTGCGCCAGTTGCGGCCCTACCTGGACCTAGATGCCCTGCGCACAGTCACTCATGCGCTCGTGATTTCCCGATTGGACTACTGCAACGCTCTCTACATGGGGCTGCCCTTGGGGACCACCTGGAGGCTTCAGCTGGTGCAGAATGCAGCCGTGCGGGTTGTGATGGTGGTTTCCTGATACTCCCATGTAACACCTCTGCTCCGCGAACTGCATTGGCTTCCGGTTGCCCTCCGGGTGAGATTCAAGGTGCTGGTGATGACCTATAAAGCCCTAAATGGCTTGGGTCCGGGATATCTGAGGGAACACCTGCTGCCGGCATCAAGCTCCCTTCGTCCTGTGTGCTCCCACAGGCAGGGTCTTCTCAGGGTACCGCCGGTAAAAGATTGCCAGCGGACAATACCCAGGGGGAGGGCCTTCTCTGTGGGTGCGCCGGTCCTCTGGAATCAGCTGCCTGTAGAGCTTAGGACTGCCCCTGACCTTCGCTCATTCCGCCGGGACCTGAAGACCTGGCTCTTTGAGCTCTCTGGCCTGGTCTGAGCATATTAATTGGGATTTTGACTGTTTTTTAACTGGGGTTTTATTGCAAGGTTTATATAATTCTTTTAATTGATTTTAAGTTTTGTAACTGTTGTATCTGTTTTATCTGTTTTATCTGTTGTATCTGTTCACAATAACCTTGTGAACTGCCCTGAGTCCTACGGGAGAAGGGCGGTATATAAATTGAATAAATAAAATTATTATTATTATTATTATTATTATTATTATTATTATTATTATTATTATTATTATTATTATTATTATTATTATTATTAAGTTGGAAGGGACCTTGGAGGTCATCTAGTCCAACCCCCTGCTCAGGCAGGAAACCCTATACCATTTCAGGCAAATGGCTGTCCAGTCTCTTCTTAAAAACTTCCAGTGTTGGAGCATTCACCACTTCTGGAGGCAGGTTGTTCCACTGGTTAATTGTTCTAACTGTCAGGAAGTTTCTTCTTAGTTCTAGATTGCTTCTCTCCTTGACTAGTTTCCATCCATTGCTTCTTGTCCTGCTTGTCATGTTTTAGTAAAAGTTCCTGTTTGGACAATCCTGTCTCCAAGAGTTCTTCTTTCCTAAGGTGTGGATTGGTGTGGGTCCTGACAATATCTTTATAAGTCATGACTTTGTCATAGTTGATTAAATTTGGGTAAGCAAAAACTTCCATTGTTGAAAGCCATTCAGGTATCTTAATATAAATTTTCTCTTTTATTCTTTCCCTTTCTAAAAGAAGTGCATTCCTTATAAAATGGTTTTGAAAATATCTGTGTATTTTATTCTTCCCATACCACAGAAAGGCATGCCAACCAATCTGTAGGTCATGCCCCTCTTTTATTTCTAAGCATTATCCATTATTTAAGCCATGTTCAAATGGCTGCTTGGTAGTACAATCTCCAGTCCGGGAGTCCAAATCCTCCACTATCTTTGGCTTCTTGTAACATTTTCACTTTAATTCGTGCTTTTTTCCCTTGCCAGATAAATCTCAATATTGTTGGATTCAGGTCATCAAAAAAAACTTTTCCCAATTTTACAGGAATTGTTTGAAATAAGAGTATTTTCAATAAGATATTCATTTTCACTGTCACTATTCTTCCTAACATTGACAGTTGGAGATTTTTCCAATTTTCCAAGTCCAGTTTTATTTGTTTCAACAATCTTTCATAGTTATCTTCTTTTAATGTTATACATCTTGCTGTTAGGTGGATTCCTGGATACTTAACTTTTTTAGTTATTTGTAGGTTTGTCTTTTTTGTAAGTTGAGTTTTCTGTTTGTCTGTTAGGTTTTTTGTTAATACTTTAGTCTTATCTCTATTTATTTTCAAACCTGCCAGTTCTCCAAACCTTTCTATTTTCTCCAACAGTAGCTGTTTCAAGTGGCTCCTCCAAAATAAAAACCAAGTCATCCGCAAAGGCTTGTAATTTATATTTTTGTTCTTTTATCTCCAATCCTTTAATTTCTATTTCTTGTCTAATATTTCTGGTCAATACTGTATTTTTTCTTTAGGAATTTCCTCTGCCTTGTAGAGTGTCTCATAATAATCTTTAATGATTTTTTTCATTGCGTCATTTTAGAACTGTAATTCTCCTTTTGAATCTTGTAGCTTATTTATCATTCTTTTTTTTTCTTTTTTTCAATCTATATGCTAACCATCTCCTCGGCTTATTAGCGTTTCCAAAGAAATACTCTTTGGTCTGTTTAAACTGTTGAGCCATTGTTTCCATCTCAGCCAGGTTTAATTTATGCTTTATTATCTCCATTTGTTTCCTAAGCACTATATTTTGTGGGTCTGTTTGTAATTCTAATTCCAACTTTCTAAATTCTTCTCTCAGGTATAACTGTAGTTGTTTCTTTTCTTTATTCCTTTTAGCAGCATAAGTTATAGCCAACCCTCTGAAATATCCTTTGGCCGTGTCCCATACATTTTGAAGCGATGTTTCTTCCTTGTTTATTTTAAAGAATAAATCCATTTCCTTTGTTGCTAGTTGTAGAAATTCTTTTTCTTTCAATATTGATTTATTCAGGAACCATCTTGGTTTTTTTCTTAATTCCTTTCCAAGTCATTTTATTGGGTTATGGTCTGCTCAGACATTAGTTTCTATCTCCACATCTTGTGTTATCGCTTTCAAGTCCAAAGATGTCCATATCATATCGATTCTAGACCATGATTTATGTCTATTTGAATAAAATGTGTATTGTAGTTTCTCTGGGTTTTTCTCTCTCCGTATGTCTTGGATAGAGAATTCTTCTATCATTTTTGAAAATGCTTTAGGTAGTATATTTCCTCCTTTTCTCCCTTGCTTAGAGCTTTTGTAATCCAAAGTCACATCTGCTATTGCATTAAAATCTCCCATTGTACAAAGATTTTGATGATTTAGGTCTAATATTTTCTTATATAGTTTTTGATAAAATTGCTCGTTTGTCATTAGGTGTATATATTGCTACCATCAGTATCTGTTTTTGATCCATCATAATTTCCACCATTAATATTCTCCCCTTTTCATCTGCATAAATTTGTTTAGGCTTCATCTTTTCTTTAATATAAAGAGCTATTCCTCTTTTCTTTTCAGATGCAAGTGCGAAGTAGAGTTTGCCAATTTTCGGTTGTTCTAAGATTTTGAAATATTGTCTCTTAATGTGTGTCTCTTGAAGGCAGATTATGACCATTTTTAATTTTTGTAATCATGTAAAAGTTTTTCTCCTTTTTGAAGGAGAGTTTAGTCCATTTGTATTTATTGATAAAATCCCAGTCTCCTCCATCTCTTTCAATTATATCTAGGTCTCAGTCTTCTAGTTGATATTATCTGTCTCTGGTCTCTTGGTCTTGCTCCTTCTTCTGGGTATGTATTTTTGACTTCTTCCTACTCTGTTTGTTTAGCCGCTCCTTCTGCAGTTTCTTCTTGTTTCTTTGGTTCAGGATCACCTCTTTCCAGAAATGCTCTGTGGTTGTTGAAGAACTCTGATGCTTTAAGTGGTGTGTCCAATCTGTATCTTTTCGTGTCCCAATAGTTTAAGATCCCTTCTCGAATCAACCATCTAAAATTCACTCCTTTTTCAGCCAATTTGCTAGTTAGGAACTGGTATTCTTTTCGAGCCTCTCTTATTCTTCTAGGGATTTGTTTGAGAACTACGATTTCTTTTTCTTTATATTTTAACGGTTCATCTCTTACTTTTCTCAGAATCTCATCTCTTGTGGATCTTTTAAGAAATCTAATGTGTCAGGAGGTGATAACTTTGGATACTTGGGAAAAGATTTGGGTCAGAAACGTAAAATTTACACAGGCTCAAAATTTAAGAGAGAATTTTTATAAAATGTTTTATAGATGGCACTTAGACCCAAAAAAATTAGCAAGTATGTATCCAAACTGTCAGCCTAAATGTTGGAGGT